>VWZP01001398.1:316298-506236 GCA_013396995.1 Dicaeum eximium | reverse complement strand
AAGGGAAGGGAAGGGAAGGGAAGGGAAGGGAAATTTGGCATTTGGTCTCTTGGGTTGGGTCTTTGTCTCTAGTTGTTGAGGCTGGAAAGGGTCCCAGCCCTTGTGGTGGGGGGGTGCAAAAGATGAGCTATAAGGCAATTTCTGTACGTTTGCATGCTTCTGGTTACAGTCCTTTGAAGGATGGGAGAAGATTTCAAGCTCAGGGTCTGGACTGCTCATGTGGAGGCTTGAATAAACTGTCTCATACAACAAGTACCACTGCTCATTCTTCCAATGAATCTTATTTAGCTTTACTGTCAGAGCAACTGCTTGTGCATCCAGAAGCTGTGCATCCAACACAAAGAAGGACAGACTTCTCATGTAGTCAAGTTTTAGGGCATCCAAAAATATAGTATCACCACACATAAAAATACAGCCCTTCTGGTTTTGTTTTTTTGTTTTTTGGGGTTTTTTTCTGTACTATCATCTTTGGCATTAGAACAGTTTTTTTCCCTTCACCCTTATGACTACAACAGAAAACTATTCTAAATATTTCAGGAATTTCTTCTCTCTATCTGAAGCCCTCAGCTCCTACAGAAAGCCTTGGAACCAGGTGATTAAACCAATTCTCTCTTCTTCTGCTGAGGTCTCAGAGGTTATTACTTATTTTAGAAAGCATGTAGTTTTGTTACCGTGCTGTAAATCATCGAGCTTTCCCTGGAGATTCAGCCAGACTGAAACAGCACCCCAGATGGAACTATCAAGAGAGGAAAAACTATTTCCAAGAGAGGGACATGGGAGCATGCTCTTTTCTTGTCCGTGTTGTGTTTTCTTCTCCTTAAAGATGCAGGGAAAAGGATCATAAGAGCTGGGGGTGGTTCTGCACTGCAACACACCTGACCTCTGGGGAAGTCTGAGCCTCGACAAGGATTCTGGTGTCTCTCACAGCAATGGCTCACTCGTCACCCCTGTGCTTTGTCTTCCTGTCCTCTCTCCTGCTGTCTTGTGGTCTGCCTGGCAGTGCCGGTGTTTTGGCATTAGTCCTTGTGTTGGACTGTGTTTGTTAAGATGTATGTTAAGACGTATGTCCATTTCCAAACACACTGAGAGAAGACATGAATTACAAATATTATGATGCATTAAGCTTACAGGAAATGGTTAAATAAGAAAGCTGAACGGCAGGAATAAAGGAAAATAACTGGAATTCCATCAAAAGAGAAGATGAATGAACAGAACTACACTGACATCTGCTGGTCCATATATCAGTGCTGGTATTGTTACTGCCACCAAGAATTGCCGCGGCGATGAGGAAAAATGACACATTAAACTCAATAAATCCTTCAAAGATACCTGCCATTTCCACCACACTTATACATCACCTACTGCCCTGATGCACTTTCTGGTCATCTGGGCAGGATCTCTTAGGGAAGCAGTTTTTATATTTCTACAAGAGTAGGCTGTATTTCTTTTTCTTTTTTCCTTTTTTTCTTCTTGTTTTGTTTTGAAGCATACAGTGTTTCAGCTTGCTGGAGCTCTGCATGGACTGCTGGGCTTGCAGAGATCCTGCACAGACAGCCAGCCCACATCCAGGAGCTGGTTCCATACAGTTTACACTCCAAATCCCACACACAGGGAACCCCACAGCCTGTGGTCCTGCACCCCTGCACCTCTGTACATGCACCCAGAAAATTCCGTAATTCACTGAACTTGCTATGTAAGCACTGATCAGTTCTCCAGCACATACACGTTTGGTCTGATGAGTCCTACAAACTCACCATGTAACCCTTAGGCAGTTATTTCTGTCCAGGAAATTCTGCAGACAGATATGAAAGCAGATGCTTTCAGATTTTCAAGTTTTGGCAGATAGCAATTTATATATTTTTTAATGTAGATTTGTAATGCTTAACTGCAGTAAAGTATAAGCTTGCATCTAGGGGAAGAAGGCTCTTCAGGAAAGAAGGTTGTTACACTTATCAGAAGATCCATACAAAGAAGTGTGATTTTGAATATCTTATTGTGTATTCACCCCCCTTAACAAATCTTTCAGAGAGATGTTGGGTTTTTTGGTAACACTGAACCGTCATCTTTCTCAATTGTGAAGAGTAAAATGAATGCACTGAAAACACATGTCCATTTAGACACATATATGCTGAGAGAGCTACATGTGGGAAAAGGAGACTCTAAAGACAGTGAAGAATCAAGTTTTTTTTCCTTTAATTTAGTGACTTCTCTATAATTTGTACATATTGATAAACAATTAAAGCACAGGTCTTATAACTCAAGCTAAACCAAAGATTGCGATATTTTAATACATGAAAAAATCTATTTAGTTACCTCTCAAAAAGACACCTCTGCAAAACATTATTTTCCCTTTAATAGTAAGTTGACAATGATATTCTATTTATTTTACTGAAAAAATAACAATCTTTTGGTAAGCAGCTGATACACTTGCAAATATGCAACCCGCACCCTTACTGTCTTAATCCAGATGACAAGGGGGTGGGGCTGGCCATCTGAAAAGGAGCTCTCAGTTTCCTTTCCAAATCACTGCTGTGGGATTTCTCTGGGTGGATTTTGATTGTTCTGCTTTTACTGCATGCAGAGCATCTTCTTTGCACATCTAAGTGCAGAGGCGAAAAGATCTCGCTGTTCTTGCTGTTGAAAGAGTAGGGCAAAGAACAGACTTGCATTCATACATGAAAACCCAGACATTTGTTGGAAGTCATTGTTCCTTAACCATTACCAAAGAGTGAAAGGAAGCAGCTGGACGAAACAATCAAAATACATTCCGAAGCGTGGATAAAAATCAATTAGAATATTTCTGGCTGGTTCTAATTATTATTAACAGCAATTAAGTCCATTTCATAAAACAATTCTAAGAAAACAAGCTTTAGGCTTACACTACCTGAGCAAATTCATCCACAGTCTGGCTTCCCCAGAATTTCTCCAAGTCACAAGACCTAGGAGGCTTTAGCAACTTAGCTTATCAAAGAGAAGGTTAAGAGGTAACTTGATCAAACACTATTTTTATTTCAAGAAGAAACACAGAGATGATAATAAATTTTCAGTCTACTAGACAGAGGTATAACAAGAGCAAAAAACCCATTACTAAACCTGGTAAGAACAGAGCCACTAACAAAGAAAAGGAGGCTGGATAGGATTGTCACCTCTCAGTTTTCAGAAGCTAATGCTGATCCAAATAATCAGAAGCAGGGTGCTTTTCAAACAGTGTTAGGATTTGAAGGGGTTTGGTTTAAGTTTCTTCTTTTAATGGACATATTTTCTGTATTGTGCTACTCATACAAATTTTAAGGCTGTAAAAAGAACATTCTGTTCATCTGATATCCTGCCTTGCTTTGGCCGAAAGATTCGTAAGTGTTAATTCCTACACTGAGATCAACAGATGCTCCTGATTTGAATTATATTGGGCTTTTTAAAAATCATTCTAAATTTGAAAAATATCCAGCATTACAAATTCCACTGAAATAACAATACACTGGTTTAAAGACCAATTACTTTTGCAGTTCAAAACGTTCACCTCATTTCCCACTTGATTTTGTCTTTTTTCTTGACTTACATTCTTGTTATATCTCTATCTGCCAGACTGCAGAGTCATCTCTTTTTCTGTTTCTGCTCCTTAAGAAAGTGTTAGCTGTCTGTGATAAAGTTTCTGCTTCTACTCTTCTCTGATAAGCCAAAAGGCTTGAACATCTTCATTCTTTCATTATAAACAGCATATTCTGTGTTTCTCACTACTTCCAGAGACATTTTCCTGAGACCTCTTCCCATTCTCAACATTATTCCTGAAGTATTACACTTCAGCAGGTAGCTAAAGTAGACAGCTGGCAGGGCACAGCTGATGCAGGGAATCTCAATAAGCCACAATAACTCACCCATCACTGGGTAGCCAGATCTGCATGAGCCAAAAGGGTGCTGTACTTTTAAAATACTGCAGCTTGTGTCGTTATTTTATCTTGACAAACAAGGTTTATCATCCAGATTTAATGAGTTATGGAGATGTTATCTGAATAGCCTGGACAAATGTGGTACAGACTGTCACTTAGTAATCGTCACAAATGAAAATAAATCCTTACATGTCTGTTTCTGGAGCTGTGCCACACCCAGCCACACAAATAACAGCTTGCATCAAAGTAATAACAACATATAGATTTTCAAAAACAAGGCCACATACCCCACACAAATCTGTCAAGAGGTAGCTGTGTCTCTACTGGCTCCTGAGATAAGTTCTTAAGTCTCTTTAGGTTTGAGTATCTCAGTGATGCACTGTGCTTGGAAGTTTCCCAGAGACTTTAGCTGATGCTGATAAAGGTCTTTTTTCTCATTTAGCAAAGGTAGCTGTGTCAAACACATGTCATCTTTTCTCTGCTGCAGTGGCATTCTACATGCTTTTGAGTCAATTTCAAGTAGTTTTTGTTGTTGTTGTTGTTTTGGGGTTTTTTTTAATCTACTTATGTCTGATCTCATTTGACTACAATAATCTTAAAAATGTTCTCGTAGAGGTGTGGACTCCTGATAACAGGTTTTCTTTGCTTCTATTTGAAGAACCTGTTAGATGTAGCCTTTGAGTGTCTTTGGACAATGGGTTGAAAACACTGACTCCATGTTCTTGACAACTGCATGCAGTGGCTATAATGAAGACGCTATCTCAAAAGTTGAGATCAAGAACTGGCAAGATGAAACTGATGAAAATGCATTATCAACTGAACTTGTGCATTTTATCAGCATAAAAATGTTTGACTTTCAAGGCACATTGCATAAACTCTTGCACAAACTCCTTTCTGGATGCAGGTTTGATCAAAAATAACCCTGGACTAAATCTGGAATGGCTTTTTTTCATTCCATTCAATTAAGACAATGATTGTGATTGTCAGTAAAGGGGACTTCCCAGAACATTTTGTACCTACTTTGTAATCAGTTAAAAATTGAAATGATAAATGTAGTTGTGGGTTTATGCAGTGGAATAGATCTTACATTGGCAGTCTTGACAAATATGTCTAAGAATAGAAGGGGAAAAGTACCTTATGTCCTCTGTTGACTCCACAAATGAAAAAATAACAGGGATATGATTCAAAACCTTTCCTAGTTCAATTGAACTCTTGTCTCCAACTCAGAGCAGCACCACACCCTAATTTTCTGGGAATAAATCCATTAATGAATGAATGAAAAATTTTAGCTTGTAGCAAAATTTTGCATTCAGTAAAAAAACATGGCAGAGGTTGACTTTTATTATAGTCCTGAGCCAGAGTTATAAGAACAGTGCAATTGGCAGACATGAGGTCTGTAATGTAACAAAACACAAAATGCAATGCCAAGTGCAGGAGAACAATGTGGACAATGGCAGAAAGAAAACAAGAACAGCAATATTATTTAGATCCACACTCCCATGACAATCACAGAACAGAATCTGTGTCTTCAGTGTTCCTGTTTCTAGTGTAGCTTCCTTGCTGGGTTTGTATGGACACCAGTGGCACACATCACTCCAGTGAAATCACCCAAACAATGCTTGCCAAGAGCCTGGTGCAACTTCAGCTGGGCTTCATTGCTCCCTGGACAACTGGCCATGACACACAACAGTGTATGCTGGGAGCCAACCTTATTACAGAGAATAAATCTTTTGCACGTGGGGCACGTCAACCATGTGGTGCATATGCAGATCCACTGTGCAGCACAAGTGTAATATGGCAGGCAGATGTTATGCTGGATCAGTTACTTTTGTTCCTTTTAGTGTTGTCAGTTCTGTTTAGACATCATGATGCACATTGCCACAAGACCCATGAGTAATATAGCCATACAAAAGAGAAAATCCACAATTCTCCAGACACTGAAAAGGTAGAAATGTCATGTTGCTCAGGAAAAGGCTTCTGGAAGGTAAGACACAGTTATGATAAAATCTTAAGGGTGCTGCAGGATGCTGAAATGCCTCAGTGGATATGGTTGTTACCCAGTTAAGGGCATGATCACAAAAAAGCCTACTCAAGTCCTATCAGATAAATCCAAACCACAAGGTATCTCCAGTCTCAAATACACCATGCAGTCATGATATCCTACTATTTTTCCAAAAGTCATGCTTTATTTGAGTGGAATGGGCAACCTAGACCACTGTACAGTTCACACAGTGAGCACAGCTCCATGCCAGCAAAGAGGCATTTAGTGTCTCCCCTCAAATCTGACTCAGGAACAAGCCAGCCCCCATGGTGCCAGAGCAGCTGAGGTGTGCACACCTCAGAGGTCTGCTTTACCTGTGAAAACACAAATCAGCATGGCTGCAGACTTTGCTCCTTTTATCATCACCCTCTTCTCCCAAGGCTAACCTAAGCGAAGGTAAAGGTTGCAAAGAAAAAAAGCAAACAAAGCAAAACAAAAAACCCCACAAAATAACGGTCCCTGATAGAAATATGTAGTGGAGAAATAAAAAGTGTCCTTCCCTGTGCTCATTCCCAGCCTCTTACAGTCGTCCTTCGACAGGCAACTGGCAAAGCAGCAGAGAGAAGGGACAGAATAAATCTGTCCTCCAGGAAAGTGCCATTCTGGGTCCTGTAGGTTCACTCTTCACCCTTTTCTTTTTATTTCCTCGGGGGCAGCAGCGAAGGTTGATGATGCCCTGGGCTCCTAGTTCATGGGCCACTGGCTTTTCCTTCCGTCCCCTGCTGGGCCTCTGTCACAATGAGAAGTAGCAGTTTTCAAGGGTAACATTTTACATGCCATAGCTGTCTTATTCTAGGTACAGGAAGGTCTGCACAAGAACTTACGCTGTGCACGCATGGCTAGGTAAGAATTTCAAATAGTAGAAGTAATAATACTAAGGAAAAAACCACCATTCCTAAAGTATTAATTTATTTCTGAAGAAAACCACATTGAAGTTTGGAGATGAGAATGAAATACACTCAAATTTCATAAGAGGTGTATGGTTAATTCCTTTTTTATGAAAATCATACAACACAGATTTGCAGATTATTCATGTCTTTCACTGACACCAGTTGGAATTATTAGGCCAGTGCCTTTGGTAATCTTAAATCTGTAAAGAATGTTTAAATTCCAGTTAAAGGAAATGTTAGCTATAGTTAATTAAATGGACAGTCTAGTAAAAAATTTTACTTAAAATATTTTTCATTCATCATTATATATTTTTGAATCTCATAAAACAGAATTACAGTCTTTTTGAAAAGAGACTAGTCACAAAATTGTCAGTTTCCTTGGAGTGGTTTATTAGATTTCTGAAATTTGCCACTCTATGAAACTATGTTCTTTTCAGAAATAAGAAAATTACCATCTAACAGTCTTTTATAGTTTGGGTTGATTTGGTCTATTTTCTCCTTCGTTTTCTCCTCCATAGCAAGACAGGAAACAAAGGAAAAAAAGAGGATAAATGGAAAGAATAGGAAACTGAAAATAATTTTTAAAAATACTGACATCCTCCCCAAGTAAAATAGAAAAATGTTTTAATTTTGAGAACAAACTCATAAAAAATTCATATGGCAGTTCTCTGAACCTTCTCCAAAGATGTCAATAATTACATTTTTTAAGTTTTCATGGAAAATAAATGGTTAATATTAACAGTATTTTAGAATATCACAATCTTTTCAACCAGCTTTCTGATCTTTTATGTGGATATTATGAGAGAGACATGCAGAGTATTTCAATTGCATGTAAAAACAAATGGGAAATTTATGAAATAATTATCATGCTTTTTGCCTTTTTCTATTTTTTAACATATAAATACTGATAAATTTTTTCCCATATTTTAAAAAATATTTTAAAATATGACCAATATTCAATGTTAATCAAACATTATTTGATGATGAAAAACCAAAAACCATTTCTGCTCGGTGACTCATAGAAACAATGAATTCCTCACAAGAATTCCTGCACGATGTTGAATGCCCACAACACATTAATATTGCAGATTATATCTGAAAGACAAGCTAAAGTGTGGGTGCCTCTTCAAACCTGTCAGAAATGAACCTTCATTTATTGTTAAAGGTTAATTAAAATAAAACAGCCAGCGTAGTCCTGAGCTAAGCATATCAGAACAAGAAGCAGAAGCTCTGGATTCCAGACCCCTCCTCTCCAAGAGTAGCATAATGTATTGTTTTTCCATGATTTATTTGTGTTGTGAGAGCTCCTAATGACCCCCTGGTGACAGAGAAAGAGAGAAGGATTTGTCCAAGACAGCGATGGCTCTGAAATCCCAGATCTTCTGAGTTCTTGTCCAGCATTCAGAGAGACCAGACTGTCTGTTTTAATTATTTGTGAAATGTTGATTTCCTGCTTCCACATACAGGATAATATTAAAACTGCAATTAAAGGCATTTAAAGAAGAAGATTAGAGACGTGTGTGTCCCAGGAATTGCCATGCTGGGTGGCAATTCTATATTCTCAGAGCAATCAGATCATTACACTGTTACAGATCTGCATGTCCACCGTGAAATTGGTTTTCCAAACAGCCAGACTTCTTGCCTGCTTGCCTGCCTCCTCCTCCCTCCCTCCCTCCCTTCCTTCCTTTCCTTCCTTCCTTTCCTAACTTTCCTTCCTTTCCTTCCCTTCCTTCCTTCCTTCCTTCCTTCCTTCCTTTCCTTTCCTTCCTTCCTTTCCTTCCCTCCTTCCTTCCCCTCACTCTCTCTCCCTTCCTATAAAATTAATCCAGTCCTAGATGTCCATTAATATTGAAAAAAAATCAAGTCCAATCAGAAATCAGTTTCCTATATGAGGATTATATTTAAAATCTGGACTCTNCCTCCCTCCCTCCCTTCTCATTTTAATTTCTTTCCCGCCCTTCTCATTTTAATTTCTTTTCTTTCATTCAAATTTCAGCAGTGAATTCTCCCTTGTCACCCATTGTTTGTCCTTAATTTCCCCAATCAGAGTCCATCAGCATCAGCCATGGGGCTTTGCCTCAATAAACAATTTCTGAAGTTAAGATTCAGGCTCTACCTTTATCTTTCAACACACTTTGTGATTTCCATTATGCATGCAGATGCTCCAAGAGATGTGCTTGGAGAGAAAAGTCAGAGCAGCAAAAGGCTGCCCAACGCATTTTCGTGCACAGATTCACTGCCCAAAGAAATACCTGTGCAGCAATGAGATGGGGATGTCACAGTGCATTCCTTCCAGGACAGTCCCACTCTCTCCCAGTGGCTTTGGCTTTACTTCAGGGGAGGAGTAACCTCAAGAAGTTTTCTCATCCTGGCCCAGCTTCCCGGTACAGAGACGCTCCTAACTAATTACTGGGACTTCAATTCTTACCTTGACCAGCTGTGTCAAAGCAAGGATGCCATGGGCTCCCCAGTGCTCTAAGATCTATAATTCAACTTCCATATAAAACAAGTCAATATTGGACAAAAGAATGACATTTTAAAATCATAAAATAAGTAGCTTGGTATTTACCTAAGATGCTCTTTCCTTCCCATAGTTTTATATAACATGTAGTGGTCTGTTTATACTTCTCCCTTTTACATGAGTGGAATAATTCTCCTTCAGGTTTAGAAGATGCCTGTGCAAGTGAAGAAGCACAGTCATCAAGAAGAGACAGAAGAGGATGGGCAGCCTCTGGATACACTGAATTTGTTATACTCTGACAGAAGTTAGGACCCATGTAACTTGTGGTTTTCTCTCTGGTTAAAATAGTGTTTAAAAAAAAAAATTCCTTATTTAGGCAGTGTAAAAAACACCCAGAAGTTAACAACCCTTGCTTCACTGCACCAACTCACACTGGCCCTGTGCAGGTCAGCACAGTGGGAATCACTTCAAATCTTGCAGCAATAACTAAATTCAAACGCAGAAGGGGGCTGCAGAAGCTGTGTGCTGCTCCGCGGAGGCTCCAGCACCCACGCTGTGTGTAACCCCTGCTCATGGGAGTAGTTAGGTCTGCAGGATCAGTTTTATGACTGCTTGACAAAAAGTTCTGAAGATACTGTTTCCTTTAGTGAGCTTGGTGAGCCAAGAAAAAGCAGGACAACTTTGAATATGCTATGAGCTGGCCTTACTGCTGGGTGAGTGCCAGCATGACTGGCTTTTCCACCTCTAAATGATACAGGGTTAAAGAAAAACAACTGAGTTGATGTATATGGTGTATGAAAACATCTCTTTACCAAAAATTGAAGAAACTAAGGAGGTTGTTCATTAGTAAACAGAGCAATGACATCGACCCAAATTTACCTAAAATTCATCCTTTTCAACCTGGGAAGGAATCACTAAGTGATGCAGTGCACTAGGCAGGACACTGGAGCAAGGAAAACAAGTATGTGTCAACCTGAAGTTAGTGAAGGTTAGGGTTGGGTTTTTTTCCTTCCCCTCCTGTCTTTTGCTGCTGACCCTTTTGTTTCATTTTGTTTATTTGTTGGCTAAGTTCTGCTGGTTTCCCTTTAATTTATTTTCACTATTTTATCTCAAACTTCAAATAGTTTGTTCTGGCCAGCTAATTCTGAAAAGCTGCTACATGTTCACTTTGATCATTATCTGACTCTTTTTCCTTCCAATTTTTTCTTTTAGCTGCTGAAATGCCACAACAGAGGATATTATTTTGGAGTGTAAAAGGCATTGTTTTCTACAACTCCCGTTTCAAAGACCACTTGCTAAACGACACTGAGAACTCAAGCAGAGAGGAAAGAGAGATGGTATTTAGATGATTATTTTAAAGATTTGATCTTCCACAGTTACTCAAAACACAAGGGCAGACTATTCAATTAGGCACTAAGCCATTTTTCATGGTTTGCAAATTAATTATTGAAACTGGAACCTGTCACCAACTCCTCATCTCTCCAGACTTTTGTTCAGGATCCAGAACAAAGCTGAATGATAGGGCTAGGGTCACCAGATTGCTCTTGATGAGCCAAAAAAAGGAAAAAGGGGCAGAAACTTTCCATGTTTCTGAGCCCACCCAAACACTGGGGAAAGCATTTGCAGAGAGTAATCTACACTGGCCACATGCAAGACAAAATGGGTTTAAACTGAAAGAGGGCATGTTTATATCTGGTACTAGGAAGAAATTCTTTACTGTGAGGGTGGTGAGGCACTGGAACAGATTGCCCAGAGAAGCTGTGCCCCATCCCTGGGAGTGTTCAAGACCGGATTGGATGGGGCTTTGAGCCTTCTCATGGAAGGTTCTCTGTCCATGACGATCTTTAAGGTCCCTTCCAACCCAAGCCTCTCCATGGTTACATGAAAAGTTACTGCAAAACTAGGCTCCTCTCTTCTCCAGCTCCAGGGCCACTGCAAACAGCAGCCTTTTCTGCTGTGGATTATGTATCCTGAGGGATAAGAAGGAATTTTCTAGGATATAGGAAGCAAAGTTGTTTTGTGGTTTGGTTTGGTTTGGTTTGTGGCATTATTGGAGGTTTGGTTGGTTGGGTTTTTTTAGGGCTTTTTTTATTGTTGCTCTTGTTCGGGTGCTTTGCTTGGTTATTTTTTTAATAGCTATCCTCCTCCTTCTCTGAAAAATGTGAGGAGTTTTCTGCTATATGGGCAAGCTTCCCACTGGCTGATTGGAACCATTTAAATGGGCATCAGCTAGCACCACATTGCCCAGTCCAACAAATGCTGTGGCACACTGACAACCTTGAAATATTCCAATGGTCAGCATTTGCATTTGTACTGCCGGCATATCTCTGATCTGCATTACCATTCTGACCCCTCTTTCCTGTTCTTATGCACTGTGACTGACCTTCACAAAGATACAAATTCCAGTTTACTTCACTTCAAATGCAAGAGTGTGAGTCAGCCCCCTGAGGGAATAGCAAGGAATTCATTATAGCAACACAAGAGAAAGATGTGGAGGAAGTAATGTGCTTTCTTTACACAAAAGGGAAAAGGAATAGATGTGAGAGCATCAAGCAAAGCCCAAGAAATCTTGAGATGTAATCTGACATAGTGGCACAGAACTCAATTCTTATTGTCTGTAGGTGTATGGCCTTATTAAGGTTTAAAAAGTAAGCCAAGTCTTGTCTGATCCCTGCTGCAGCCTGCCAAGCAAGGCAACTGCTTCCAGAAGTGGAAATCTTCATGATCAATATAAAACCACAAGAGGTACCACACTATTGTGGGTGAGATCTTTCAGAAAAATAAAAAGCCAAGATTCCTGAGTCACACAAAACAGAAGAGGGCAAGACCTACTCTGTTTTTTTGTCTACCCCACTATCTGTGTTGTCTTAGACAAATCTGTCATGTGCTACATCCGCATGATTGCTTTTCAAAAGGTCCTAAGGAAAGAGGCTTCCACTGGAGTACAAGACCCTCCTGAAACCAAATATCTGTTAAGGATCCCATTATCTTTTCCCCAAGGACAAGCTGTTGGCCTTGCTTCTCTTCCAACTGAGTAAATAGCATTCTGATTATTCTAATTCTTTCCACAGCTAAATTTCCACTCTCCTATCCTCCCCTTCACTTTCAGTGGTATAACACCAGACAGTGCAACAATGAGCTAAAAATCTGTCCTGTTCCACCAAAGGTATGGCTACATTTAGAAAAGTGTCTCACATATGAGATCCTTACCAATAAAAAATACTATACAAGGGACATATTTCTGCCATCCACTCAAAACACAGTTGAAAAAAGGCAAAGGAACTCTAAAAGCTGACAAGTAACTGAGCATATTTTTGTACTGGATACTGGGAAGATGGATCCAAATAAATTTCAGCAGGGTCCAGAAGCCTGTATTAGTGCACAGAGCAACATATCCTCTGATGCTTTTATTGGTAGAAACATAGAAATCATGTGGATTTCTGAAAAGGTTTTATTCTCTCATGACTGGACAGAAAGACTTAATTATCAGTAATTACTGCCCAGCTAATTTTATTTACAATTTAAATGAAAATTAAATTTAAAATATTTTCTGTTGTTAAGATACTTGCATTAAAAAAAGGTTTTTTTCTGTATAATTTTTAACATAGTGGTTTTGCGATTCAGAATGTTTTGAGAATTAATTGGAAATAGTTGCAGTCTTGCCCATTTTTGCTATTTCCTGTATTTTTTTTTCCTCTAAGCTACCACCTACCACTCATTTTTATTTTCTTCTCTAAGAATGCTTGCATCCAACTTGGAAATGCCTTTAAAAAAGAATAACTCACCAGCAGAAAAAGTGCTCAACTATGGCTGAAATTCTTGCACAGATAGATGGATAGAAGATACAGTGCATGTTTTTGTTTCAGAAACATTCAGCAAGATCCACAAAGAAGAGCTAAATTCTCAGTACAGTGCACAGATGGAATTAATGGCAGTTACAAGCTCTACTAAAATCTGGAAAAGACCAATATCCATTACCGAACTGGCCCAGAGTTCCTATTTCTCAGAAATTAGGTAGTTTCTTCCAAGCATGGGACTTGGATTAAACTTTCTGCTGAAATTGTTTTAAATATTTTTCACTGTTTGTTTTTAAAACAGATGTTCTTTGATATGGTGGCTTCAGGAGGGTGCGGATTTTCACGTGTCCTGCAGATTGCAGCTCTGTTTTCCTGCGAAGTTCCTACTCTCAGTCACACAGTACCTCAGCTTATTTACAAGCACTCAAGGAAATGGAAGAAAATACTGGGTTATTTGGCAGCCACCAGGACTCCACTGGTTGACAAAACAGAAACAGGTGCCACAGAATATAATTCAGAAAATCAAACAAGATAAAAATGGAAAATACCTTCCTTACCTCGTTGTGACAGCGCTAGCCACTGTCCCAAGTATTCACACTCCTGTATTCTGCCCTAGTGTTACCTGTTCCTGAGGACAATTGTCCTGCCTGTAATACTACAGCTACCCAGCTTTTCAGATTTTGAGCTGCTGAGAGTTGAGCAAACCTGCTAATGTTCAGATCTGAGCAAATCTCTCTCATCAGTCTTGACCAAAATTTGATAGGGTTTTAATGCATAAAGATGTGATTCCACCCAAGTCTACAAAGCTGAACCACCACCCCTCCTCAGCTTCCCTCTTTCTAGGAGACATGTTTATTCTTTCCCTCTTTAGCTTGGTGCCTTCAGCTAAACCCAGGAGTACCAGGCCCAGAGACTGAGGTCCCTTCCCACCTGAGACATGTGGATGGAAGAAAAGCTGCCCCTTGCAGCTGGGGAGCACCCAGAACAGCAAAGGGCTCATGTAGCCAAAAAGAGCCATGGCAGAGACTTCCATGTTTTATTATCTCCACGGTGTATGTGGGTAATGCTTCCCACAGTGAGTTCCCCTGTAGCAATATTTTCTGGAAGCCACTCCTGAGGCCAAACTGTGGCATTACTGTTACCTACAGAGCACCTGACCTCCCAACTAAAGCCATCAAATGGGAGGTTATTTGCACTCTGGCACCAGTGGCATGGACACAAGAATGCTAGGAAGCAGCCTAGATAATTTCATTTTATATACACTACAGAACAAACAGCACATGCTTGCAGCTTTCAGAAGTCACTAGAGATCTGGGTCAGATTCAAATCAGCAACCTAGAGGTGAAAGTCTCCATATCCCATTACCAAATCCTGAGACATCCAGTCCCCCATGCACATATTAATAGTTGATCATTATGAATTCCATGTTGGGATAATTAATTACCGCATCTGAACTCTGCCTTAGGAATTATTAGATCATTTGGGGCCTGTAATTTATTTTATTTAACACTGTATGAAAACTGTTGCTTCTTTTTTTTTAAAAAAAAAGCCTCCAATACTTTAGGCTTTGAGAAGTACATAGTGTTTTCTGCAAAACGCAAACCACAAAACAAATATATCTCTTATTGGGCCTGGAGTAGTCCTACAGGATTTGTTAGCAGGCTCTGATGATAGACGTGAGCAGCCATGCATCCAGCTAATGAGCTGGCCCAAGGGATAAAGAACACACCAAGCCACAAGCAATGGATGTGGAAAAAGAGCCAGGGGAATGATAGAGCATGTTGCCAAATGATGAGTCTTAAAGGTGGCTTCCCATATGAAATTAAAGGTTTTTGCAAAAGCGAAATCTGTTTTTTCACTCAAAAATAAATCAGATAGTCAGACACATTCACTTCTGAAATGAATGTTCTCTCTGACTCCATTATGTTCTTAACAAGACGAGCTCGCTTGTAGAGAGCCAAATCCTTCAGACGTGATTTAACCTGCACTTTTGGGAGGCTTTGGTAGGTGTTGT
This sequence comes from Dicaeum eximium, assembly GCA_013396995.1. Classification (NCBI taxonomy): domain Eukaryota; kingdom Metazoa; phylum Chordata; class Aves; order Passeriformes; family Dicaeidae; genus Dicaeum; species Dicaeum eximium. Next base: position 491,149 of record VWZP01001398.1, on the reverse strand, counting down.
GTAATGAGTCCTGAATAAAGACACCGTTGAGGACTGCAGAAATTTTGGTCCTTTGTGGATAGGAGTTATAATTCCAAAGAAGTTGTAAGAAACCTATTCTACACATAGAAAGGTAAGGAAAAGTATNTTTTTTTTTTTTTTTATTGTACAGACCTGCTTGCTATTCTGTTCTTTGCTGCAGGGATTTGTCTTAGTTAGGTCAGAAATTCTCTTCAATCTGAGGGCCAGATTCTGCTCTTCGGTACATGTGTGGAATTTATTCCTTGAAATATATATTTTATTTCCAGTATTGTAGACTAAAATACTGTCTATTGATTTTTTTTTTTTTTTTTTGCACAGCACACAGAATACTTTGTGCTGTTTTCACTTGTGTCAACAATTGGTAGGTATCTAACTATAGAATAGAAAGTGTCTCAGGAGATGTAAAAATACAATCCAGGTTTGTTAACATTTGTAAGCCTCTATAAGGCTTCAGCCTGGGCAAGATCTGTCTGCTTTGCCCTAAATAATGCTAACTGCAACTAATTTCATTTCCCAAAAAAGCCTCAGGAAAACTAACTGCCTGAAACACAAAACAAGTACACTGACAGTTTTGTTTTCTCATTATTTATTTCTTCCATCTTCATTCAATCACCTGCTGGTAATTGACCCTGTAATCCTAGAAAATTCCCATGAATCCTAAAAGAAATGCACTGGCTTCTCTGAGCTTCATCTTAGACAATCCTTAGAAAACCCCTGGTTTGTGTCCTGCAAAAGACACTGGAAGAGGATCTTAATTTTATCATAATTTGCTGGCTTTAGGTATTCTTAGTACTCACCTCTACCTCAGCTTGCATTAGGTGTCAGCTGTGTGTGTTACATACTGTGCATGTTTGGCCTCTCAGGAAGGTTTGCAACTGCAAAAGAACCACAAAATTATGAACTTTTCAGGTGAGTTTCTGAGGGGAAGTGGATGTGAGATTTACACATATATGGATCCACATGTGTGGGGTTTGTGCTAGAGTGGGGATGTAATTTCTTGCAGTGAGCAGTTTGTGCTTTCTGGGCAGACACTTGGGATTTTGGGTTTATTTTTTCCTGAAAGGCACTGCTGGAGGTATTCTTCTTTGCTTTTATTTTTCCAGTGGGGAGTTTGGATTTCAGGGAACCTCTGTTTATTAGATCAAGTTCATGGAAAGAAAGTTTTGGCAAGCAGAGTCTCATGGTAATAAATGGAAGGACCATAAAAATGACCTTGGTAAATGAGGGCATCAAGACACTAGCAAGAAAAATGCCTGGCAAAATGTAGCATGCACAGTTCAGTAAGATAATTGCAGTTTGACATACCTGAAACACCTCAGGATCTCTTCTGCAAACAATGAATCCATAGTCGCCCAAGGCTGCTCAGCAGCTCTGTCTCACGCTATACCACTGAAGAAAACTGAGGAGAGGGGAAGTTTCTGTTGCACAGGACACACAGGTTACTCAGCTGTTGGTTCGTGAGGCTTCCCTTCATGTGAGGGAGCTGCCTGGTATGTCTGTGTGATGGGATTCCTACAGCCTGGGCATCAGAGTCAGTCACATAATCATGTTATGAACACCTCTGAGACATTCCTATCAGTTGTGCAAGAGAGGAGTTATCCTCATCACAACTGCTGAAAGCATGTTTCATGATCCATTCATCCCAGTCACATTCTCCTCAATTACTGATCCCATTTGTGATGTATCTATGCTTCCACTTCTCCCTTTATAGTGTTCTGAACTTTTTATATAGCATTAAGGCCTCTTAAGAACGTCTGAGATGACTTCAGGCTCCCTTTTGCAAAGCTTTTCAAAGATTAAGATGACCTAACCTCAGGTGTGTCAGAAGTTTAGAGTACTTGTAGCCAAACCTCCTCTATATTCTTACAACCTGAAAAAAGCAAGCTGAAATCCAAAGAGAAAAAATTTTAGTGCAGTTGTGTTGCTTTCTTTGAGCAAGCCTCATAGAACAAGGGCCTCAAGCTAACAAGGCCCTTTTGAGTTTTGTAGTTCTCATGGCTATTTGTTACAGAACTACAAAGCTCACAAGAGTTTTAGAAACTCTAGGAAAATTAACAATACATTCTCAGATCTAATTAAAGGAATGTGTGACTGACATTTCAAAGAAGGCTTCAGAATAATTCTTACATTATCTCAGAGACATGGTCCCACCCCATAACCAATATTCTCCATATTCAGCCATCCTTCCCTCCATCTTACTCCCAAGCACAATAATGTGGCTGCTCACCACCACTGATCCACCTCAGGTGCATCAACTGTGCAGCACAGAAGCCATGGATGCTAACATAGCTTCCTTTGGGAACGTAAAAACTTTATGAGCAAGTAGGGGTTGGGGTAGGGGAGAGGATGCCATGTTTTCTGAGATGGACATCCACTCTGAATCCCACCTCCCATTGATGTAGAGTTCATAAATCAATTTTTCAGACAGGGTGACACTCCAGAGCAAGGTGACAGGCCAGAACAGTGGCTGGACAATAAGATACTTAGGGAAGTTAGCACAGGCTTTATGGAGCTCCAGGGGAGAGTGCTGAATAATATTCTTCAAGCCAAAATCATCTCTAGGACATAAGCACTAAATTATGTTTCCCCTTCCCATACTGACAGGTCTCTGGAATCTGCAGGAATTCCCTACTCCTCAAAGGATATCAGAGTGCACAGTATGCAACTTTCAGGGATTGGCAACCTCGCATTTGTGATCTCCTGTAATGAAATTTTATGGGTAGAATTTCATAAGAAAAAGGCCATAAGAATAAGGAAAATAGAGCACTAAAACTATCAGCAGTTCCCTCCTCAGTGCCTGCACTGCTCCTTCGCCTTTAACTTTGTTAAATTGAAACAGTTTGCTGATTTATACATCAACTTGTGAGGAGGTCTTTCCAATTATTTTGGCATTCATATCTTGGACAAGCTGTTCTCTCAAATCACCCTGGCACTTAATAGCCTGCGCCGACTGGTATTTCGTATGACCCTGGCACTATTAGTCCAGCCTGGCTGGTGTTCCAATTCACCATGGCACTAATGATCTGGAAGTTGTTCTTGTTTTCCAGATTAATGAGTACCCTAAAAACCACTCAAAATTGGAAAAGAAAGAATGTTTTCAAAGGGGAAAAACAAGGCAAATTGGAGCTGCTCACTACCTCTTCATCGTGTTCTTTCTTCATCTTCCTCTTCTGTAGCTGCTTATAGAAACTAATAACAGTGGTGATTCTGTGGTGGAGTGGCACATGTCCATCAGCTCAAGGTGCCACCCATAGACACCTGACCCCAAAAAAGCTCTGTGGTGACCCACAGGAGGAAAGGCTCTCTGGCAGCAGATTGCTATGAGCAGGGAGAAATGACTGAAAGGGGAAAGGCCTCGTTCTCACTCTCATTGTGTGACATAGGACAAAATCCAGCTCAAGATGGGAGCTGCTTAACCAACATTGCCTTCACCAGAAGATGAGAGCTGCACCCTCATGGGCCACCTCAGCTCAACCTCCCTCTTCCCTGATAGACCATTGAGATGGAGCACAAGCCAGAGCAGAGCAAAGGCTCAACCCATATTCCCAACGCCAGGAGCTGCTCCCAGAGGCCACGGGTTGGGAAAAGGGCTCAGGCCAGTGTCTCTCCATCTGTAGCTCACACAGGGAAGTCCTCTGAGCACCATCTCCTTTAGGGAGAGGTGAGTGATCTGCCTTGACTCTGGTCTTCACCACCCCAGGGTGGTCCACACAGAGAGGGACGGAGGAGTGCAGCAGATGAGGAGAGGGAACAATGCTATGGGATCCTGCTGTTTTATTAGACATTTTCCCTGTGTGAGGGCTTTGAACTTTATTTCTAAGGGTCCTTAGCAGGTCAAAGCTTTCCTGACATACATGCAAACACTGCCCAGATATGATGGACATTCCTAAGTTTACTGCAAATTCCACCCTTTTGTTTCTTTATTGTGATTTGAACTGGCCTTTCTTACTTTACAGAAACAGGCCCTATCCCACCCTTGCTTTTAAAGAGAGAAACAGAGAAGAGGGGGGGACAGATAGTGAGAGAGAAAGAGAATATCATGCAGCCCCTGCAGAAAGGTTTTAGAAGATTTTACATCTCAGCATTTTTTAGCTTCACTATGCATTTTCCATTGTACCCTATTATTGGTTCAATATGTATACTATGTTATTTAAATGTAAGGGGGAAAATTGACTAGCAGTTATGGGAGAAGGCAGAGCTGTCACAACATATTCCTGCGAAGCCATGATTTGTTTTGTGTTCAGTCACACATTGTTTGGATTTCAGCTCTTATTTCAGTCCTGGCCTTAGGGTTTTCTGAGCAGCGTTGAAAGTCAGATACACAGAGTGCTGCACTGAATTTAGTATTCTGTATTTCTAACAGAGAAGATTGAAGAAGAGGGCTTTGTAGATGGATGGAGGGACACAGGACACATTTGTCCTTCGTTATTTACAGATAGATAATCAAAAACGAGTTTGTGGCTGTACAGAATACGTGTGTGTGTGTGTGTGTGTGTGTGTGTGCATGTTTTATAGAAATATGTCTGGCATCCAGCAGTCTGACTCCCCTTCCAGGTTGTCTTGGCTCCAGCCCCACAGCCAGAGCTGCTCAGGGAAACCCCAGTGCCCACAGATCAGGTGTGTAAGAGTGGGAGGCCAGGAAGGACCTGGGCAACCTGTCTGAGTCTTGGTCTTCCCACCACACAGCAGCTTCATCTGTCCTAGAAACACCTGGTCCTCATGTGCTCCAGCCAGGTGTTAGAGACACAACTCAGATGCCAGAATCAGAATCTGTTATTTATATATATAAATTATATAGGAAATGTAGTCATAATTATATACCTTTTCATTATAAAGGCACTCAGCTGGCAAACCTGACTGGATGAACCATTCTAATGCCCAGATTTTTCTGGAGATTTTTATCCTTCCACACAGAAGAATATCTATCATTAAGTCTACACAAACATGGACAGGCAGAGGAGCATGAGCCAACCATGCAGTTACTGCTATCCTATGATGTTTACAAAATGCATTTCTATTTGGTCATTATGTGAGTCATTCTCTGAATTCACAAACAAAACCATTCTTCAGAGCAGTGATGAGACAAAAAATGTCAACCCAGCTGCAGCTTTCCTAAGGGATCTGTCACAATGTGTCGTCTTAACAGATAGACTATTTATTGTGCTATGTTTCTGTTCGTAAAGAAAAGTGCTTGGAAACACGAAGGAAAGCAAAATATGAAACCAATTTTTGGATAGAGGGGAGAAAATGTGGTGGGACCTCTCAGTACTCCTCTTCAACTTTCACAATGAGGAATAGAGCATTAACTTTGGGAAGGGCACAGCAAGGTCTTCACCAAAAATGCTGTGGTTGTGCCAAAATAAAGCTCTGTCTGATTTTAGAGCTTTCTTTTGTTCTAAGCACAAATTCAGTGTCTGCCACTGTCTTTATATAATCATCACCCCATCTAGCAGCTAGTAATAATAGCAGAAAAAATATCCTAGTATCTTCTGCCTCCTCCCATCCCACCAAGCATGCAGAAATGCTGAGCAAAAGAGACTTTATTTCTGACATTTTTTGAAAAACCAAAGCAATAATAGATGTAACTTAAATGTTCTTCTCTGGGTCTTTTTAGCTGTTGCCATTTAGACTTATTGCCAGCCTGCAAGGACATTGTCTCTAAGTGATTATTTTTTATTGCCAATGTCAATGAAACAGAATAGAGAGGAAAGAAGATGCTGTAGCAGTTACTAAATCTGCAGAGAATAATTTTTGTTGCTTGTGGCTTTACTTGTCTTTTAATATGACTTTGTTCATGTGGCACATTCCAGGGAACAAATGTCTTTTGGAAAGGGAATGATCTGGAAATGTAATCATAATATAATAGCAAGGTGACCTCCAAAGGTCCATGCCAGGGCATCAGTGTGAGGAAACCTGAGCCTCTGGAACAGCAGCAAAGAGCTTCCCAGCACTGTAGAGCACCATTCATAGTCTCACCTTGTAATTCCAATATTGGTGAAGTCAATTAGCACATGGGATACTTCCCAGAGGACTCAGAAGTCGGCACAGGTGGTCTCACCCTTGACCTTAATGGCCTCTGAATCAAATTTACAGAACTTTATTAATGTTGCAAAATTATTATTTCAGTCACAGAAATATAAACTGATGTAAGGCTGGGAGAGTTTATCCAAATTTTATTAATCCCAATCTAGATTAAAGGATATTCCTAATAATAACAACTGCATTTTCATACCATAAAATCACCTCACAAGGAAAATTTCAGTCATGGAAAACTAAAAGGCTCCCATAAACAAAAGAATAATGTTGAGATAATAACTGATATCCAGTTTGGGTTATTTATCAATTAGTTAGAAGAGCCTACTGGCAAAAAAACCCCACATATCTTCCTAACTGACAAGTGGGTCTGGCATAGAAATTTTCCAAACCTCAAAATATTTGTTTGCCTTAGTTACTTGAAGGAAAAATCCTGATCTCTGGAGGACAAGATTAACCTTATCTATGTTATTATTTAGAAACTAGGCAGAAATCCTTATAGCCAAAGACTGACTTTTGGGAATCTGTATCTGCTTGCACCTGACGAGTAGAATCAATGATGAGAAAAGTTACCAGTTTTGGTAGGTTCTTAGTCCCAGCAAAATGGGGAAATACACTGACACATCACCACCACAACCCCTTACAAACCATGGTGCCAGCCTGCTAACCATGGTTACCCCTGAAATGCAATGGAAAAACACCAAACTGGAAAGCTGAGACACTGGGGGCAGGATGAGCAGAGCCCGTTTCCTCCTGATGGATGTTCAGCAAAACCTTGGTAGTGAAAAGACCCTGTATCACATCTTGGTCCTAAGGTGAAGGTTTCATTTCTCAATTGCTGTTCCTTTTATAATGCTGCACAAAACACTGATGAAGAGGATCTCATTGCATTTCTTCACATGCAAAGGATGCAAAGGCAGGGATCCAAAGACAAGCTAAACTGCAGAGGTGATTTTATGTTTATCAATCTTATCTCATTTTTCTGTAATGCAATTCTTCCCACAGTACAATACAAAATTTGCTAAGGCAGCCTACAAAGCCAAAATCCCTCATCTGAAATACTTAGTTAGATTAGAGATCTGTTTTGGCCATTAATTTAGCTTTCATTGTAGGTCTCTTCAGCTTTTAAAAATGTTCTGTGGACTCTTTTAGGCCATCAAAAAGGCACTTAGAACAGGCTTCATAGTGAACTGATAGGAGTCCACTGCAATGCAGTCATCTCTGCAGAGCAGTGAAGAGAAGCAACACATGGCATTTCGCACAGCTGAGTAGCAAAAAGTACTCCTCAAGGGCATCAGGGCAACCTCAGCTCTCAAACTACTGTAGGACCTCAGTGTGCACAGAGGGTGAAAAAAAAAATTATAGCAAAGCTGCTACTGGTTTAAGACAAAGAAAAAATTCATCCAACAACAGATCCATGCCATCTAAAAATCTTACAGCACAAATCATATATTATCTGTATAACAGGAATGAAGACCTAATCTGATTTTGCTACAAACTGAGCCTATATTTCCAGATAATCAAAGTGTTTCTAAGCTGGTCCTTAGATGTTAATATAATTCCTGCTGAAAAACACAGTGATTGCTCTGTTTTTATAATACATTCATCCCAAGGTCCATTTGTCCATCTGTTAAGTACTTGCATATGTTTGTTTTAGGGGATCATGTGTATGTCTAGGTGATGGGAGAATTTCTACTGGTAGTTTTATTGCTGTTGAAACAGATAAACATATTTTCCTTAAAACCCCAGGCATGATTTATCAAAAAGATTGTTTTGTTTACTAATGAGTCCTCATAATAGCAGGGCTTGATGCTCATATTTTCCTTTTTTCAGACATAGCAAGATCTAATTTAATTGCTGCAACCATCCAAGATGAAGTTCGTAGTAATGGATAAAAATCATAAGGTGATGAGTTACTACATATTCATGAACTCTTAGTCCTTTGAACCAGTTAATAATATCTTACCAACCTTGATAAAATTGGTTAGAAGAAAAAAAAAACAAACACAGAATTTACTCAGGTCTGTGAATATTCTTACAAAGAAATTCTGTTCACAGGATAGCAGCCACATACCAAGACACAACAGGATTCCAGGCTGACCTTAGTTTTCCCCAACTAAGTCCTATGAAGGCCTTGGGGACACGTGCATGAATAGCTGAGCACAGTACTGAGGAGATGAAGGGAAGGAGATCTGCCTGCTCGAGCATAAGGAAAGGTCCTTGCTGCCCAGGAGGCAGCAGGAAAGCTCTTCTCAGTCTTGAAGCAAATAGGATAGCTGCCACTAGAGAGATTGAAACAACTGTGGGAAGACAGTGGAAGGATGTGTCTGGCACAGATGACCACATTCTGGTTTTGAAGTTATTCTTCTTGCATGGGAAACTTTGTGCAATTTCAAGGGAAAACTCAGACCCTATAATATTGAGAACCACTTAGTAGCTACACACTTGTGCCAGCAGATGAGAAACTCATTCCTCCCTGTGCCTTGGGAAGAACTGCCTGAGCAAGTTCTCCAACTGTGCAGTCTGGCTTGCCACAGACACAGCTCTAGCTCTGCAGGGAGAGCATTCGATAAACTTTCCCTTGAAAAAAAAATAGGGAGCCTCGCAGGAAATCGAGAAAATGATCAGGAGCCTGGGAGTTGAATGGATGCAGCAGGAGTGGTCCTCTCCCCCTGGCAAGCAGAGGAAAGGAAGGGAGGGTAAGGAAGCTCTGTGATCCTCTCAGCAGAGCAGTGAATCTAAACTAACAAGCAAAGAAAAAATTCAATCAAAACACGTGCTAGTGCCTGCATCATTATTGTCCTAAGCTACCTCATGCTTTGCCAAAAACCTTTTGCCCTCATCTCCAGGAGCTTTGTTCACACAGATAGAGTATAAATAAAATTCCTGGATAGACAAATATCCACATTGTCCTTGGGTGACTTTTAAAATACGCGTTTTGTACAAAGAAACTAGCATTTTTTAAAGCTTTTCGGACCCACTCCTTCTGGAAACATAGAATACCTACGATGCTTTGTAGTACAGTCAGCTTGGTTAATGTTTTTTCATAAGGAATTCTAGCAGGAACCACCATTACAGAAGGAACTTAGTTCTTTGAACTGCTCTAAATAATATAAGTTTCACTTTCATCCCAAGAAGTGTTAAGGATGCACAAAAACACGCAGGGAATTTTGTGCTAGCACCACTGATTATATTACTTTCAAAAGAGAAATAAAATCTTACCCTGAAGCTCAGAATTATTAGAGTGAACAGCCAGAATCTATTATATTATAGAAATATCACACAGAGAGCATTCATGAAAGAATTCGCCAGTCAACTTGCTATGGTACGGAGCTGTTCATTTTGTACACATTGTCTCGTTACTTACTTTCCTCCTTATTAATGAAGAAGCCATAATATATGGGTAAATTAAAAGTCTTTCTGGTGTAACAGAGAAAAATATTCCAAAATTCATCTGCTGGGTCTTAACTACACTGCAGTTCTTCAACAGATTTAAGCTGGTGGAGGTGGAGGCTCCCGGTGTAAAGGTTGGCTCCTTCCTCCTGCCAGCATTAGCCCCACACAACCATGACATGAGCCAGATTGGGAAACTGTTCTAGACAAAAATCAGTTTTCACCCCTGGTCTGCTCTTGCTGGATTAACTTGGAGCCATCAATTCCATCACCCATCTCCTGTCAGCACAAAGGAGGCCACAGGAGCACACAGCCAAGAGAGAGACTTCTACTGAAAGCCTGCACATTGACAGTACCTTGACATCAAGAGATCATGAAATCCAACACAAGCTTCCCAAGTTTGGGAAAATCAACAAACGGGGTTTCTCATGCCAGGGCAGCCTGGAGAGCATCCAGTGGGTGTCAGCACAGACATCCACTGCTCTGGAGAGGTTGGACCAGACCTTTCTAAGGGACCAAAGTGCACTCCAGCATTTCTGAGGTGTCACCACTCCAAGCACTACGTGCACACTTTAGCACCAATAAAACCTCAAACCTCTTCATCCAGCCAGGTCTATCACCTCTTTGAACAATGCTGTTAATGTTATTTTTTAATAAGTTGCATTAAAAATGCTACAGCTAACATGAAAGATGCTTTACCATCACTCCCTCTGGGCAGTCCTGCCCCAAGGACTGTGTGTCACTCTTGCTCTGTCTGAGCTCCTCGTCGCATTTCAAAGGAACATTTTCATTAGTTCCTGGGTGACTCAGGAACCTACTTCGTGTTTTAGAAGCAACTTGGGAACTAAAATTTCAGCTAAAATCCCAGGATATTGACTCTCAGTCACTGACACTTTTGAGTGCATTCCCATATGGTTTTGTTCTTAATTTGTCTAGAATATAATAGAAGCAAATTAGGCACTAAGGAATTATGCCTTATAGAGATTGTATTCTTATGCAGACTATGTAAAAACAAATCAGGCTTCAAGTTTTGTATTCCTCAAGGAAAAATAAATCTGTGAGACTTCTAAGAAGCCCATTGTCTTTTCCCTAGCTCTAAGACCCAAGAGCACTTGCTAGGCAGTAGTTCATGCCTTGGCTCCGCATCTGGACAAGACGTACACAGGCAGTTTCCAATTCTTCCTTTAAACAGTAAGGAAAGCCTGGCACTCCAGCTGAAAGGCAGCCCTGAAATACTCTGGTCTTCCCTTCAGGCAAGGCACATAACAGCTAACATCCCCTCAGAAACACAGATAAAGCTTTGGCAAAAGCAGGACAGAATTTGCTCTACAATTATTAGGCCAATTGCCTCTTTCCCCTCTTTACAACTTGCCGTAGTAGAACATAAGAGTAAATCTTCCCATTGTCAGCTGTTTTAAAAATGCCTTTCTATGTTTTTCAGCCTGTTTGAATTTTTTGTTAGTTCTACCATCTTTGTATCTCATCGTTCAAAAATTTAGTATCTAAAGAAAAACACACAAAAACCGCCATCTGAACTTGAAGTGTTCCTTCTTGCATGGGGGCTAGAAAAAATTCATTTTCCTTTTTTTCTCCTTCTTCTTCTTCTTTCTTTTTTATTTTTGGTAATGAGCATCAAGTATTCCAAAGGCTACTGAAGCCAGTGGAATTTTTTGCACCAGCTTTGATGGGTTCAGATCAGCCTCAGAGCACTTAAATTCATGTCATATTTTCAATTCTCTCCTGCTCAGGCTGTTTCTCATGTGGAGATGAGCTGAAATAGAAGTAAGCCCATTAACCATTCTTCTTCCAGACCTCCTCAATACAGTCAGAACTTTGTCATGATTTTAAATACCACATTTATGGCCCTGATCTACTTTTTTTATTATTACTTAACCTTTTGGATGTGCCTGAGTTCACACAGTCAGGGACCTGCTCTTCAAAGATAAACAAATTGTTGGAGAACTAAGCAATACAGGAAATTCACGTGCTTCACCACTGAATTAAAGAGTGGTAGGCCGAAAAAGTCATTAGTTTTAGTGACCACAGTGGGTTTTATACAGAAGAAAGGTTTCATTCCCTAAATTGGCTCACATGTTATTGCTAATGAATGTCTAACAAAGATTCTTCTCTATAAAATGTGATCATTTTACACAGGAGATTTATCAGTCGAATTCTTGGAGAGATTGAGGCATTGGAGTCTTTTAAAAGTCCATTTTTTAAGTCTCTACTCCACATACTGCTTTTATGACCTAAAAAGCAAAGGGACTCCACATGCTGTAGGGTTCAATTGAAATTATTGTTGGAAGGTAGGAATACAACAGTAGGACTGTATTCATCACAAGAGTTACACTTTCTGTTGCTAGAGCTCAAGAAAAGTCCACAAGGATCAGAGTTGCAAGCCAGCTCTTTCATTTGCTTGTTCTTTGTGCCACACTTTGTCTCTCCCTCTCTGGCGTTAAGAGGGTCACTTGGTGCAGGCAGCGCTCATGCACGCTCGCCCTGCTGAAAGTTTTCTGGCAATTTGTTCAAAGGTTTCCATGTCTTGTTAAAATGCTAAGGCACATGCAGCCAGCCTGTTTTTCATAAGCAGGAGCTCAGAGGGCCGTGAGGTGCACACTGGGGCACTTGTGGGAAGGGGGAACTTGCATCACTCGCTTTTGGAATTTAGGGTGGGTGCAGTTCCTGTGGTCAGGGCAGTCGGCTCCCTCCCTGTTCAGCAGAGAAAGTTGGGCACCTCTGAAGGGCAAGTCTCAGCATCTACATCAAATACTATTCCTTTAGCACAAAGTATAGGAAATCTTTTCCTTGACTGAAGACCAAATAAGCCTTTCAAAATCCCCTTGGCAGGCCGCATGACTACAAGCCTTAGCATTATCCAACAATAATAAACACACACACAGAGAAGAGGAACCATGTGGCCACAAGCCATAAGGAATGCAGCAGCAGGCCATATCGGACCTCCTGCTGTACACTCTGTGCTGAGGCAGGAGAGGTATAAATACCTTGCTCTTCATGCAGTGTATTACAGCACTCTGGCAAAGGAATCTTGGGTATTAACAAAAGGGCTGTGCTACCATCGATAACAGCAGCAGAGTGAGAAAAGAGGAAAAGGAGTAGACAAAAGAAATCGTGCTTTGGTGCCAAATATTTGTAGCTGTGCTCACTCAGGACTAGCAGCTCTGTACCTTCAAAGCTACCCTGGGGAAGGCAGCAGTTTGCAACTGCTGTAGTTATTAGGCAAAAGGCATTGGGCATTGGGTTTCTCTTCCATGGCACACTGAGATTTAAGTCTAATGCGTGTGCAGTTTTTAGCAGCGATCCCATCAGCCACCCATCCAACACACAAGTCTTAACACATTGTCATCATGCAGTTGTGTGGAAGCTAAGGGGGCACTGTCTAAGCACTACCAGGAATGGTCAGGCAATCTTTACACAGATCAAATTAAAATGGGGCCAGCAGAGCCCTGGCAAGAACACAAGATGATACCCCTGTAGGTCACATCCAGTGCTGCTCTGGTATATACAAGCTGTTGCTGAAGGGCAGCAGCTCCCACCTTACACCTCCACATCCAGGTGAGCTCCTCCATTCTCCACTTGCTCTTTAGCCCAGCTAAGGTACTGATCATGTCCAGGATGCCCAGCTGCTCTCAGGGAGATTGGGAGGGGACATAGCCCTACCTACAGACATGAAGCCCTAGGAGTTAGCCAGAGAAGCACATGAAAGGTGGCATCTGTGAAACCTTTTAGATGGGCATAATTCATAACAACTTTAGCTGTGCCACTTTACCAACTGAGAGGTGCTTAGGACTATTCTGTGGCATAGAGGCATTCCAGCATAGGCCAACCTGCATTCATTCCCACCCTTCAGAGCAATTCAGCCTTCTGCAGACCGACTCTGAGGAACTGCCTCCATGCTGTGCAGACTCCCAAACTGTGCCCAGCTCCTGTCTAGGAACCTGACAGACCAAAACTGTGACAACTTCTTGACTCAGCAGGATGGACAGCAAGAGATCAGGGAAGAAAGATACTGCAATGTGCAGACATCACCTCCACACTTGCATTTCCCGATTTTTGTTTCCCCTCAATAACAGTACTTTTAACACTTTTGTTTGTTTTGACAGAAACAAAGCATCTGTGTGTTAAACTAGAACATTTGATTAAATAAAAGACAAATAGCCTCCACCAAAATGGCAGTCCTTTTTTCCTCTTAACCTGCTGTTGTTTGCCCTGTAAGTGTTGTTGGATACCATTAATGAGTCTTTGGATTTCAGGAAGAGATGTTAAGAGCAGGAGGCAATTTAGTTTCAGAGACCTATTCCAGCCTATATCCATTAAGGATATAATACAGGAGAGAAAAGGGGCTGCTGCTCATGAGCACATTCTACACAGTTTTCTTTTTGAAACTTACTTTGTAATCATTATCTTGGCTCTCTCCCTCTCATTTAACCTCATCTGCCTGCCTTTAAATTCATGGAACAGATTTGTACTGCCTTGGACTCCGTGCAATTGGCCGTTGCAATATTCTTGGACTTTTTTTTTTTTTTAATTTTTATAAAAACACTTGATACCATTAATCATATTGCCATATGTAATAAATTGGCTGCCTGTGGTACATTGCCTCAAACTGTCACATGGTTCCAATCACAGCTCTGCCAGCTGAAAGTGGTTGTTGGAAAGTCTGACTCTTCCTCTCCGGTGTGCCGGTCGCGGGGTGCGCGGGGCTCTGTCCTGCGCGTTAATGACCTGCCAGGAGCTACAGGCACGCACATGTTTGTAAGTGCCGCTGCACATAAGCAATAATCTGCTTGATATCAAAGCCACATCATTACAGAGTCAGCTTTCTGACAGCATTTGCGAGGTTTGAAGGCTAATTCGGTGCATCTCTAATTTGCAGCTTAAGTATCTGCCAGAGTGAAAGGTGGAGGAGTGGGGGGAAGTATTAAATTTAGCTGCGTAAAATAATTCAGGGAACAAGAACACTGCTCCTGTGATTTGGCTTTTGCGACTGTCAGGGCTCTTGTCAAGTCACAGCTGGAATACTGTGGATTTATAAGAACAATAGAGTTATTGGGGGGAAGAGGTGGGGAGAAAGGAATAAAATGCTATTTGTAGCTCTTCAGCTAACACTTTGACACACGCTCTTTGGATCTTTCTAAGTAGGCATGGACAGACTGGTTTAAATAGACAAAAACCTCAGAACACCACAATTCCTGATCCTTTACTAAAGATTGTCTTGATTTTTTGCTCAGAGCAGTGAAAAAAAGTCTACTGACTATAGAGAAAGTCTCAGAAAAACATCAGTAGTTTTGAATATTGTGAACTGTCTTTCTACATGTCAGCTGAATGTTGGGAAGGGGAAGGACACTACTGTAATAGTTTACTACTGTAATAGGTTTGGGTTGGAAACAACCTTAGAGATCATTCAGTTCCAACTCCCATGGCAATGGGCAGGAACACCTCCTAATAGAGCAAGTTGCTCAAAGCCCCATCCAACCTGACCTTGAACACTTCAGTTGTGGGGCACCCACAACTTCTCTGGGCAACATGTTCCAGTGCCTCTGTACTCTCACAGCTAAGAATTTTTTCCTAATATCTAATCTAAATGTGCCTTCTTTCAATTTAAAACCATTCCTCCCTCTCCTACCAATTTCCCTTGTAAAAAGTCCCTTTCCAGCTCTCTTGCAGGCCTGCTTTAAGGTCTTCCCAGAACCTTCTCTTTTACTGGCTGAACAACCCCAATTCTCAGCTTGTCTTCATAGCAGAGGTGCTCCAGCCCTCTGATCGTCTTCATGGTCTCCTCTGAACTCATTCCAACAGGTCACAATAATTTATATTATTTCAGAGCCCCAGTCATGGATCAGGGCTCCACTGAATTAATTATGATGGAAAGGCAGAAAAAAGACAGCCTCTGCACTCAAGAGATTTTAGTCTGGTCTCCAAGTTCACTGAGATCGTTCTCCTCTCTCAAACCTTCCAATTTCTGCCAGCTCTTAGTTGAAGAAAATACAGATACCTCTACAGATGTAGGCAAGGTATAAAAGAGCACCACTGGGACACCTGTTCTCACAGATCCTTGATCAGACCAAGAAAAGGAAGCCAAATTGAGAAAAGAAAAAGAAAATATTTGGAGAGAGCAAACAGTGCTCCAGCATCCAGATACTCAAGTTCTCTTAGCTGGAACAAGGAAGGGTGCGAGCTGTAGTGACGCTGCAGTGATGTAAAAGTTAAAATGTACCTCTAGACAGAGCATATACATAGAACCCTGATGCATTAATATTCTAAGGGCTAGCCAGCTTTGTGCTACTTTGTTTTATCTATGAATCTATCTAGGATGAATAATTAGAAAAGTAAATCTTGCCATTTTATTACTGTGCCCATGTAATGAGCTGATGAGACATTATAACCACCGTGCTGGAAGAAAATTATGATTTAACGCTCAGCAACATGAGAAACTCTGGACTCATGGGAGCGGCTATTCAGCACTGGACTTTGGTCCTGAAGTCCTTGACTTCACTCATAGATACAAACAGGCACATAAGTGTGAGCCAAATGCAAAATGAGCACATGAATTCAAGTTCTCAAAGAAAAAACATTATCCTCTCTGATCCATTTTTTTCAAGAGACAGCTAATTTTTTTTTCCAAGCTGTTCCTCAGCTTTGCTTGATCTATTTTTCTTAGAAGATATCTCTAGTTATTGTCTCACAGACTCTTCTTTCCTCAGAAGTTACCCTGAGAGAATTTTTCCTCAGAGGTCTTGATCTTTCAGACCTTTCTACCTGTGTTTAACTAAACATGTGATAAAAATCCCAGTTGTAGAATCATTTGTGAAAAACAGACAAGTACTCACAAAAATGCTTACAGGCTCTCAGATTCACAAGGAAAAACTAAATAGTTGTCAACTTGAAAATGCACAATACTGAATCATGCTGTCAAAAAGCTGACACCTCTACAATGCTTGGTATCTTACTACCTACTGGTGACACTTATGAGGGGTTTTGGTTTATTAAAAAAATAAAATGTTTCACGAGCCTGAAAACTAAAGCTCTTGAAAGACTACATGAAACACTGCCAGGCTGACTTTCATGAGCATATCACTTTCTGAAATTTATATAATCAAGGGCATAATTTTAGAGGTGTCTGTAGATGCCTTACAGTATTTCACCTATAATAACAAGATAATAGTTTTAATTCTGCATCATACTCTACCTTCACAGAGCAGGCTTGTCAGGTAAATTGAGCTATGCATATTTCCAATACTGTTTTGGTGGAATATAGACCAAATAAGAGATACTATTAGCTTCAGCTGGGGAAAAATTTCCCTTTTTTGTTCTAGAGGCCCTAAAAGACCTGAGTGCGAAAGCTCCAAGTATTTCTGGAAACACCCAAGTAGAAAATAACACACATATCAAGAAGGAATAAGCAACTACTGCTATGCTGCATAGTCCCAAAGTTTTTTTACCACATGCTTAACCACTGCTGCACCAGGTGGTCCCAAAGATTTGCCAAATGCCCTACTAACAGGTACAGAAAAAAATCTCACTGTAGTTTAGCAGTTTTAAAAATAAACAAAAACCCGAACCAACAAACCACACATGCAGGAAAAAAACCCACAAAACTTAAAATTTTATGTGACTTGCTGTAGAAAGCTGCTCAATTATAACTCAAAGGAATGAGATTTAATTTGGGGCTCAAATGAAGAGGGAAGAAAGAGCAAGTCACATTCACCTTTCCCAGAAACAAATGGAATTACCATTCATCTTTTAGTATTCTAACAGATGGCTAGAGAAGGGAAAAAAAAAACCAACCAAACAAAAACCCCAAAACCAAAACAAACAAAAAAAACACCCCTCTAATTTGCAGACTCTCCAAATTGCTCCAAATACAGCAACAACCCTTTCTCAGTTTGGGCAATTGCACAAAGTAGAAGTTGCCTGATTCTCTTTAGTGTAACTTTACACACGTGATGTTTACCTCAAAACAGTGTGAAAGGAGGAGACTAACTCAAGAGTAGGCATATGCCAAATTTTAACTTGTAGGCATATTAAATAAAGTAATGAAGCCTTTAGAGGTTAGGTGTTTAATTTGTCAGTGCATTGCATAAGAACACAGATGTCTGCACAATCTCCATAACATGGACTGTCTTTTTTTCCTCTGACTGAGGGCAAACCTCAAAGCAGTCCACAGCCCTTCTCTCTGGTCACCAGCAACAGGAGCGGAGGGAACAGCATGAAGTTATGTCAGGGGACATTTAGGTTAAATATAGGAAAAGGTTTTCCACCCAGAGGGTGCTTGAGCACTGGAACAGTCTCTCCAGGGAAGTGGTCACAGAACCAGCCTGACAGAGTTCAAAAAGCATTTGGACAATATTCTCAGGCACCTAGTATGATTTTTGATGTCTGTCCCTGCCAGGAGTTAGACTTCAATGATCCTCATGGATCAGGTTCCTGAAGTATAGCCATTTTCCAGTAACCATGCATCAGCATTTTACTGATAGGCTAAGGTATATACTCCTAAAATCTAGCCCTGAATAAAGGAAATATGTCTAAATAAAGGAAAAATGTCTAAGCCAAAATTTCTCAGCTGAGAAATCCAGATCATTATTTTCAGCTGCACATCATCTCAAACAAACAACTGAAAAATTTTATAAGGTACTCAGAACATTTTTTTATTTTTTTTATTTTTAATTCATGTGACAAGTTAACAGCTAAAGGGTGTGAGACTTTTTAAGAAGGTTGTGCTCTAGCTATCTCACATTATCATACACAACTGCTTATATATGAATAATCAAATATATGCAGCAGAATACAATTTTTAGATTTAGATCAAGTTAAAGAAAAACACAAAAAACCCACCAAACCCTCTAGGCCTCTATAGGGTAAATTAAAGCATTTAGTGAAAGAAAATACTGGCATAAACAAAGGCTTTGAATTTCAAATCTCCTTCAAGAAGTTATTAAATAGAGAGTCTACTGCTGAGAAATTAAAAAAAAAGCTGCATTTTGCCTCTATTTCTTAAAACAAAAAAAACCAAGTCATTACATTAGCTTAGACTCAAAGTAATTTTTCCATTTTTAATGCCTTATGATTACTAAAGGTTTTTAAGCTCTTGAAGAAGGCAGCAACATATATCAAGGAGGCAAAACTGGAATGTAAATAACTTCCTAGCTGTCTGTCAATCTAAGAGCAAAATACTGAGCTTTATTCTATTTGAACCTTCATGCTTTCCTGCAGCCTTCAGCCTGAATTATGATAAACTGTGCACATGATGACAGGCATTTGCATCTCCACAGATTTGGCTCCAAAATCCCTCATGGAATTCCATGAGGAATTCCAAAATTCAAAACTCAGAACCCTCTCAAAAATCTTTCTACTGCATCATGAAAAGTCTGGGCGGAATATTGCTTTCGTCTGCTTAAGGGAACCAGTGAATACTCCTCTGCAAATCTCCTGGCCTCATCATCACTTGTATCACCAGCCCAAGAGCTGGCTGTCCCAGTGTCCCCAGTGCTGCCATCATTGTCTTCACCCATTGAAAATAATTCCCCTCTCATCATGGAGGTCAAGCTGTCGTCTTCGCCTAGATCACGTGGCAGCACACGGCTCCTAGAAGGATGACCTTCGTCTAGTTCAGTCTCTGAGCAAGCACAAGTACAGCCTCTGACCCAGCATCGAGGAGTTTCTCGCCTTGCCCAGTATCTGGCAGCCCTAGCCATCATTCCCATAACATTTCCATCATCAGGCAGTGCAGGAGTCCGGGAGCTTCCACCACTCACAGGTGGGGCGCGACTGCTAAACTTGTAGACTGCAGGGGAAAGTAACAAGATTAGACCAAGCAGAGCAAAACAAAGATCCAAAGCCAAGAAAAAGCTTGTCTGATTGTCTGTACATCACCTAATTGCTAAATGTTTTAAAGGTGTCTCATACCACTTCCCCCCAGCCTCACCATAAGCCTTTGAGAAAATAAATTGTTTATCACAAAACTTAGAATAATTTTTTTCAAGATCAGAATTAAGAATTAACTGCACTCCATTTTGCTGGCCTCTACTGTTGTGAGAACAGCCCTACCTGTCTTCCCAGTAAGGGCAGAGAAACCTCATGCTCTGGTTAACTAAGGCTGGAACTAAAACCACAATGCTCTTGTATTTCAGTGCTCTCCCAGCTCCATATAAACCACTGCAACAGTCCTGCAATCCATCTAGAATGCTAACTTTAACAGAAGACTAGAGCAAAAAAAAAAAGTTTGAAGGAAGGTAAAAACTTAACTACAAACCTTTCTTGAGCTTCAATACTTTGTTTTGCCTCTCATTCAAGAGATTAACTCATTTGATTTACCCCTGACTCTTTTTATCCCCTCTACCCGTCCCACACACTCCACCCCTACAATATACCCATTCTTGGTTTCTATTTCTTTGTGGTCTTTCTATCGTCTCAGAAGTACTAAGAAAAGGGAGTTTTGAACTTGAAATGTTGCTACACAACCTTCCCAGACAACCTTTATCAGGGCCCAGCTGTGCCCTTTGAAAAGGGTTTGTGTTACACAATCAAACTGCTCCCAGGCTACTGGGACCTCCCACCACTCTGAACAGCAAGCACAGAAGGGTGCTTGGAGTTCTCCATGAGCTGGCCAGGAAGATTGCCTCCTCATGAGAGAGGGTCTGTGTGTATAAAAAACCTCTGCAATTTAGAAGGGGGCTTCCTGCACATGTAAGCTGGCTGTAAGGTCTGGAAACCAGCTGCCTACCTGTTATAACAAAGGCACCTGGCAGCATCCTTGCCTTGCAGTTCTGCTGCAAAGAAGCCTTTGGGCTCCTCAGGACAAGAGCCAGTAGGAAATTACTGTGCTGCTCCTTCTGTAACTCCAAGCCACACAGGGTGCATACAAACCCAGCAGATCCTACATGGCATTTGCTCTTGGTGAACTGCAGAGCCCATCTGCACAGTAGGAGGGTAACACTGCTGAGGTTGGCAAGTAACTCCACTCAGACCATAGGGAAACAGCCTGAACTCCAAGCACCGCATAAAGCTACCTTGAGTTAAGTTTCAAAGCCAGACATATTGCACATTAAAAAAGGAACTCTAGAGTAAGCCCTCTAAGATTATATTTCTCTGTTTTCTTTGTAAGTAAACAGGAGGTTTTTAGCTCTTGGACAAGAGAGCCAGAGCAAGAACACAAGACAACATTTTGAGCAGGTCAGAAAACAGCAGCTCTGAAAATCCTAACAGGACAGCCACAGTGGTGTCACCTAAAGGTGTCACCTTTTTTACTTTAAAACCCTTATTTCAAGGGAGCTTCCTACATGCATACAGACAAGACAAATGAGGAATAGCAACAGAAATTAAGCAGCTCTCATCCCCCTCCTCAGCCAATACTACTACCCCTTTCTCACAGATCACCTTGAAAGGTCCTAGGTTCATCTCCTCCTCGGGATGCAGGAGCTGTCTGTCTACGCCTTCTTCTCTGGGATCTAACTGGCCGAGGTCTGGCAGGCTGCTGGCTTTGGCTGACTGCTGCAACATCCTCCTCCCCAGGGGAGCCCAGGGCTCTTAGGCTGGTCTGTTGAGCCATTTGAATAGGGTCCACCTAAAGCTAGGAGTAAAGGTCAATGAACAGGGGACCTATCACAAAGTTACTGGTTTCACAAGAAAATGGGAAATAGAGTCCAAGAGCCATAAAAGCTCATGTTTACCTCATACATTACAAAGTAAAAGGAAAGTCTTAGGGCTAAACCAACACCAACAGACCCTTCCTGGCATGACCAGACCTTACCTTGCAATTTATCCCTACTTCTTTATGAAAGTGTCCCTTTTCCTTAATCCTAGGTAGGAACACAGTGGTAACTCCACTAGTAGGGAAGGAAGAGAGGACTAGGGCTATAAGAAGCAAACAAGCCACTGGAGGAGGAGCTAACACAGCATCTTCTCATTTGTAATCAGCAAAGCCTTTCCAGGCCTGACAAAATGAGAGGAGAGACCCCAAAACCTGTCTATAATGTTTGGGTCTTAAAGGAGCACACCATCAAAAGTTTCCTTGGTCAAAGAGGGGAAAAGGGTGAGCCTCTCCTTTGGCTGAGGTATGCTCAGCACAGGGACAAGGGTAAAATAAATAGTTTTTCTTCTTTGCAACATATAAGCATATTTTATTACACTGTTTTCTAAGATTTTCTTTCCGTTTTATTCTATGGAAGTGTCTGCCACAGTAACTGGAGTAGGTACTTCTTCCTCTCTTCCAGGTGGCACTATTTCCCAGATCTTGTGAAAATACAGTCTTGTTTCTGGACTACGTGACCCTACGTGACCACCTCCTTAGATTCAACTAGCTCATAGATTTTTCACTAGCTTAAATGTTTCTTAGGCTTCTTCTAGCACTATATGAATTCCTCTGAGACATTTTCACAACTCTTTGAGGACCACAACACCTCACCAAAAAATGCTCAGGCCTATAGCGAAGAAGAAGCAAATTACTATTTGCACTGCCTTCCATACCCTTGGTAATGTACAAGGAGAAGAGGCAGATCTAAAATAAAGGACTAAACCAAAGGAAGAGTCATCTCCGAGTCACTTGTCACCTGGTGTTCTAAGGGCAAAGTTCAAATGTCTGTGCATGGCAGCCTGTCCATCCACACACCCCCAGGCTAGGAGATAGCCCAGAATGGATGAGGGTGGATATACTTTCTAAAAGCACTGAAAGCTTGATGAACTTCCTGTGAACATGGGCTGTTTTGATGTTTATGATTATAATCATCACCTTAAAACAAACAATGCTGAGCCCTGGGTTAGAAACACAACCGAACTGGTAAATCTTGTGTTTTCTCCTTGTCATATTTCAGAAGCAGCTAATTAAATGCAGACTTACAAAGTGACTAGCACCAGACCGCAGAACGCTCGCTTCATTTCTGGGCTCTGCTATGTACGTGTTCAGCAATAAAATGCTTTTTCCCCTCCTGACCTGTCAAAGGCAAGGGCATCGTATCATAACTTAGTGCTGGGGGATGTGGGGGTGGGTAAGGAATGGTGGCCCAGAAGTTGAGGTGGACAAAGGCTTGATGATCCAGCTCATATGACCTAATAGACTGTGTCACTGCCTTTGGGAAATACAAGCCTCCTGACACATGCCCTTGGCTGGAAGGTCAGAATAGAAAAGGCCAAGCTCAGAAAATGAAGCCCTCCAGCTGAGAAAAATAATCCAACCATGGATTGGAGAAAGCTTTTTTTTTCCTCCAACTTTTTTTATTTTTCCAAATTTTCAGACTTGATACATTGCTGTAGCGCACTTCACATCTGATTAAATTAGTCACATTGCATTATGCCATATCAAATGTGACATGTTGCAATGGAATGTGAACAGCATATAAAGATGTACTGGCATCACAGAGCTGCTACCTGCCTCTGACACATCACTCTGCTAGCAGCAGGTAAGGGAGGCGTGCAAGGTCCAAATCCTTCCTTGTTATTTAGTCATGCTTTTGCAGCTAAACAGTAGTTTCTTGTATGGTTAGTTAATTTTGCATCAAATTAGTAATCAGTTACTCCAAGAAACTCTCAGCTACCCCACACCTGCTTGTGATAATATACAAGGCAGTGTCTAATCAGGATTCAGCCCATCCTTTAAAAGCATACAAAGTATGGTAACTAAAAGTAGGCTAGCAGAGTGTAGAGCATATAGACAATTGCAACCTACAGAGAACAGGGTAGAGGCATCATGTTATTGCTTGTGTGCATACAATTAATATTATTTTGGGGGCTGCAGGAATACCCTGGTTAGGCTGATATCAATGCAGTTCTTGTGGGGCTCTGCAATGAATTGAAACTACTATACCAATGAAGAGCACAGGGAAAACTTTAAAATGATAGTCCACCTTTCTTATGGTAAATGCCTGCCCCCCCTGCATGGCAACATAGATCAAAGGATTAAAGAAAATCCATACTAATTTGATCTCGACCAGACTGCTACAAATACACAGCCAATTTGTATTCACTCTGGACTTGATGTTTTATTTGGGGTTCTTGCAGGATAGGTTGAAAGAGACAAAAACAGTTTCAGGAAGAAGGTCTATTGAAGTATTTGCTGGAAAGATTCTAGCTCATTGCCACTTTTCTTTCATGTTCCTACAAGTCAATACCAGTATCCAGTATATACCAAATGACTGAGCCTTCCTATGAAATGACTACCTAAGCAGTCAGCAAAGCCATTTCATTGGTAATACTAAAAGAACAGAAAGGGGAAGTCCTTCTGGTACAGGGCTGGCTATACAGCTTATTTCATATGTATCTAATGAAATGTATTTTATAAACCATGGAGAATTCACTTTGTATTAATCATCTGAGGATGTAAGTTTTTAAGTTACAATTATTAATTGCAACTTTTTTCTCCTTTGCAGTACTGTGATTTTTTTGGACAATCCTGGAAGCCCCTGGCTCAGGGGTTTTAGGGAGCCATAGCACAGCAGAAAACTCACTCAAACAAAGCTCCTGTGACTAAAAGGGTTTAAGTAGGTCTCTTAACTCAGTCTCTTAACCACATTTTACATTATGCTATCTGTTTTTCAGACACTTTCATAACCAGAAGTGCTCAATCCACACATGAATGCAAATTGATGTTCTGAATTTTCTGATGACATTGTTCAGTATTCTCTTTCTCACAGTTTCCAGTGTTTCCTGAGGGCAGGTATCCCCAAAAAGTGCATGTATGTCATGGTGCTTAATGAAAAATTTTTTTAACTAATTAAAATCAGGACCATGGCTGTATACTTAAGAGGAAGCTAACATACCAGAGTGCCTGAACACACAGACCTTGCTTGGGCAAATCTCTGTTGTAGAGGTTCACCAAGAAGCCAAGCCCACTGAACTATTCTAGTGTCTCTGCAGCAGACCTCTGAAAGCCTCATAGAAAAAGCTGACATGGGATACATTTCTCTTTGCTTTTCCCATTCCCTGCAATTGGCTAGTTTTGAATCTTTTCCAGTGTGTGATCCAGAAAGGGAGGACCAGTCCCATTCATAGATTGTCCTGGCTTCCCTTTTCTGTTTTTCTGTGGGTCCTCATTCTTCTCATTCAATTTGATACACATTGAGCAGATGAAATGAATAAGAAAAGGCAACTGTGTTGTAATTAATGCACATATGTAAAACCACTGCCTGCATAGCTGACCTTTCCATTTCTGTATATTTGGCTGGGTATAAAAGAAACTGCCAACACAATTTTCCATTGGCAATGATGTGTTTATGACTGTACCGAACTGTAACACTTTCTATTTTCTGGTGGATGAATATAGTAAGAAGGTTGGTGATTGTGAAACCAGGTCTGGATCTGAGGTAACCCAGTGTAGTGCTTCTTCAGAAGTTTGATTCAGTTCCAGGATAACTAAGATGTGTTCTCAACATTCCCTGGATTCATCTGCTCAAGCAGTCCCTGTTCCAAATTTGGGAAATTTGGAAGAAATACATCAAGTACATGGTAATATACCTGCAGCATGTCTGATGGAGAGCAAGGGGCTCGTTTTTGAAGGAGGCTGATGAGTACTCCCAAAGAGACTCCTTGCAGGAGGAAGCTGTGCACACCACAAAAGGTACCTCAAGCTCAAGAGCGTATCTCAGGTTGGTTCTGAATTAGAAACACCATGGCTTTCCTTTTAGGCTATGGAAGACCTTACTTGCCATATATTATCATCAAAAATGGGTACCTTCCTACCACCTCTTACTGGCTATTCCATGGGTGGGATAAGTCCTATACAACAACCTCGGCAGACCTTTTCTGAGGCTCCGGGGTTAAGATCATACATGGGTGTATGACCTGGTCTTTGGCTGGTAATGGCTGCACATAAATGTGGCATTTGAGCAGCTGCAGTCTGGTTTGGGATTGCTGTAATTTACACCACAGATGATGCTGGCTCCTGCCCAGGCCAGGATGTGGGAGGAACACAGCCTTTGTACTCATTGATTGGCCCAGTAAAGGGGGGGGGGGGGGAATCTGATGCTGCCCCAGCAGTAAAGTCAGGATTTTAACTGCCTGTTCAGCCATTTGATTTGTCTGGAGACCTGGTATGTGTATCTCAGTGCTGGGGAATGTAGAGGAAACACAATTTAATACTGAAGTCACTGGAGTGGAAAAGCTGTGATGTTGCCCTCCCTCTTCACCTACTTGGTTTAGCCTGATAAGCAAGGACCATCCAAAGTGCTTCCAGGGACACTTGTGCACACACAGATGTGATGATCACAGCATGGCCACTGGTGCAGCCAGAGCCATGCATTTCCAGCCACCAACAAACCCTGTGCTGCAGAGGCACATCCTGGTGGGCACAAGGGGAGCAGGAGCTTCTGCCTTTGCAGGGAGAGTGGGAGGTTTAAAAAAAGCCCTATAAATTAGGGCTGCTATTGCTCCTGTCAAAAGATAGGGAAACTACTGTTTGGTCACTCCTGAGCTTCATGATTGCCACTGGAGGGCTCAGTGAATGGGGAGAAGGAGGAATTGTTATTAAGCCTAGTTAACATGAGGCCACAAATTTAGGAGTGCAGGTATCTTGGGCTCTGTACAGGCAAGAAATAAGAGTCAGAGAGTGGCCCCTCCAGGAGCCATTTCAGGTCCACTGAGATCTGAATGGCTGCCTAAGGCTTTTCTCCCTGCCCTGGCTTCATGGAGACCTCATAGGCACCACCCTGGTCACTTGGTAATTGCATTTAGGTGAATCCAGCCCTTCAAGCTCAGACACCCTCACAAGTTACTGCAGGGCTACAAGGGACTGTTAGAAAATAAACTCAGTGAATGTTGCTGCAGAAAGGCATCCAGAAATCTCCCTGTGTATTGCTAGGGCTTGTCTCTTGTGGAGCTGCCTGCTGTCTGCCAGCCCTTGGGAGTCCCTTTAGAGACAGCAAGGGCTAGTGCCTGCTGTTTAGGGGCAAGGAAACAGAGGCAGTGGGAGGTAAGGGTGGCACAGGGCCACAGGGTGGGCCAGAGGAAGGTTTAGAATTAATGATTGTGATTGACTATTTGTTTATTCCTCACCCTTAACTGGCAAAGGCTGTTCTGACTGTCATTCAGAACAGACAGAAGCAAGGCAGCAGGTACTTTGTGAATGGGGAAAAGAAGATGCCTGAGGGACACCTTCAGCTCCCTAGAGATGCCATTGTTGAAACAAGAATGGTTAAGAGGCCACTCTCCTTGGTAGCCACCTAAGTCTGATCTGAGTAGCACCCAGGGAGGTTTGTGAGCTCCCCTAGCCAGGTGCTCGCCCTGGATGAGCCCACAAGGTCCCTAATGCTCCAGCTCCTATAGGAAAGAAAGCTGGGCATGTGTGAACCTGGCTCTAGAAAGGAGCCAAACTCTGGCACAAGGCCTCAGCATCTTGACATAGCCTCTTTCCTGAGGAAGCCAGAGGGAAGGAAATCTGTCTCAGAAGACTTTTCCTCAGTGTTCAGTGGAGCCTCTCTACACCGCTGCTGAAGCCCTGTTATTTTACACTTCATACCCAGGCAGCAGGTAACAGCTTTGCTGGTAGATATGCAGCCAGCTTGTGAGGACATTTTCCAGTTATCCACAGCCAGGCATCATAGCAGAGTGCAAGCTAATCTGCTAGCTACTGAATTTGCATATACACAGGCTTTAATAGCAAGTGGAAGGCACTTTCTGTGAACCTGTAGCTCTTACACAATGTTTTCAATTAATAGCTTTCTCCTATAATATTTACAAGACTGTATGGACTCTCTCTTTTGACTAATTAACACATCTTTAAATTCCTTTGACTAAAGCTTTTCATTGTCTGGTGAGTAATATTTTATTTATCAGGCTTTAGATCCAACTATTTGGAGGGAGGAGTCATAGGCTTATTAAAAAACTGTCTTTAATATGCTGTCTTCTCATAGTAAGACAATGTAGCAAGTCTTCCACTACGTCTTTTGGTATTGCAAAAGCTTCCATTTTATGTGTGCTTTCATTTTAATGGTGCCATTTCACTTTATGTGGGGAAGCCATCAGGGTAACTGATTTTTTCAGAGTTGATGGTTCAGAGGACTACACCTTCACTCCAAGCCTGATTCTGCTTACAGGAAATACACAGCACCATGAAAACTGGCATTGCCTTTGTCCCAGGAGACTGAGCACTGCTTTGTGAGGAAAATTATCTTTGCCTGAAGCCAACAGAAAAAAAAAAAAAAACAAAACCAAAAACAAAAACAGGATAAAATCCTCTACCATCTACCGCAGCTTCTGTCACCAGAATTGCTGAAGAGCTGGAGACATAGTCTTCCATACTGGAAAAGTTACTCACAGTCTTTACAAAAAGAATATATTAGAAGCTGATGCCTTCAAAACAGAGCTCCACACCTCCATAGCTAGAGGAAAACTAAGTCTGGTTTTCCTCACAATGACACCTCAGTATCAACCACACATTTGATTTTCTCAAAGTGCACTTGTGTGCTCTTCTTGGGGTGCCTGCTTCTGGACTCATGTCATCAGGCACGGACATCTGACTCTTTTTAATTCCTCACTTCAGCACCTCTGTGCTACAATTAAAATTTATCCACAAGAATAGTCAATCAAAGTAGATAGCACAGATCTTTGTAAGAGGAGACCTTTGCTTTAAGGAGCAATAAAAACTTCATTTAAAAAACCCCACACAAGTGGCATCTGATTTAGCAGCCTTTGAACTCAGCAGCCTGAGTGTGGAAGTTCAGGGTGTATGGCTATTTGTTCAGGTGGATACCACTGACACTTGGGGGTCATATTTTTCAGATTTTCTTTCCTATCATAACACTAAGAGATTTCTTTTTAAAACAAGAAAAAATAAAGCTGACGCCACAGAGTGAAGAGGACAATCTGTCTCTTCTAATCCTTGCAGAGGCTTTCATGTTTAAATCATACAGCATTGTAGTCTCAGAATCTTGAAGAGGAGGTTTGAGTATCAATATCCACTAGTAAGGGTATTACTACTAGGTAAATTGAAGCAGATTTCTGCTTTTTCTTTCTGAAAAAAAATCTGTTTCATAATGCTCCAAGTATTACTTAAAATGCAATAAGTACTAACCTGCTTACACATAAAGGTAAAAAAGTAACAACAATACAGACTAGCTTACACTTCTTCATCATTTTATTTCTATTGTGAAATTTGCTTTCCCACATGGAAAAATAAAGCAAATAGTAATATAGGTCCCTAAATGTACTTTTCATAATGACCTTATAATAAGCAAAGCTGGTGGCCTCACATGTTATATAGTTCTATTAAAACAAAAGTGCCTGCTTATTAACTTCCCCTACCCAGACATTTTTGCTGAAGTTCTTGATACCAGGTGTCTACCTAAGCTGACTGGTTTTAAAGATCTTTTTTGCCTTTTTTTTTTAGCTATTTTCCAATCTACTTTAGAAAACCAGCTAGGGTATTGTTCTTCCCAAATTTAAAATTCTGGTAGTCTTAACTTTGAGGCTTTTGAAGGCCTTATGCTTCAAAACAGGGATCTGATATTTGGCACAGCGTGACCTTTCCAAAAGGAGGCAATTTACCATGCAAACCCTTCAAAACATGAAGCATGAAGGTTCTGAAGTGTTAGATTTTAAGAGCTTCATGTGTCAAGCTCTGGTTCCCATTAGGCATGTTCCAGACAAAGATCAAAACAGCATTTTCTCCAAGTTTTCAAATTCCTGGCATGGATAGGTGGAGCTGGGTAGAGACCCAATGCAAGCTCGTGGGAGCTCTTTCATGTTCACAGTGGGCTCCCAGCAAAGCACCAGCAGCCTGGCTCAGTGATAGCTGGTCTCATGGGTCCTTTGTTTTGCTGTCTCATTGGAAATATCAGAACACTCAGAGCTGTTGAGGACCCTAATAATGGCAGTCCTTTAAATAAATGCTGTGCTTTGTATAATACAAGCATAATACTTACTGTCCCATGCACACACCTTATATAAAAGAGTTATATGTATTCATGTGTACTGATGCACATGGGTTGTTCTGAAAGTTCAGATTCTTCTTGCCTCAAATTCAGGACTTGGAATCCTTGAATACTTTGGATCTTAATTTCTGTGGGCCTTAGTTCACCATTCATAAAGACAACAGTCTTTCTTTATTTTATCAGTGTTCTGAAATTATTCTTCCTTACTGTTTGATGCTATCCAGTTTTCCAGTGAGGCGTACCATAAACATGTCCACAAAGAGATGAGGAATTCTGTCTTCTGAACAGTATTTGAATGTTGTGAAATACATAAAACACACAACCACGCACCAAACAGCTGAAAGACAACACTGGATAGTTGTTCACTCTTTCAAACATTGAGCCCTGCAAAGATCCAATGGAAGAAATGGAATTTGATTGGGTAACAAAGAATATTATTTAAACACACCATTCATTTAAGGACAGTCTGAATTCTGGGTTTGAGATTGTAATACATGCTTGCTTATGCACCTTCTTATTTATCTTGTATTCTATAACATTCTTTTAATTTTGTTTGTGTGATACAATCTAAAGCAGGAAAGGATCACTTTGGCAAGCAAATACTGCCATTCATCTGTACTGTGGAATTAATTTCATCTGTGTCTGCTGAAAACAAAGCACGGTGAATACACTTCTTTTAAAGTGTGTCAGTGTAAAATGACATTTAATCTAGAAGTATCTTCAATTAAAAAGAAAAAATGTAGTGAATAAGGGAAGAAATGAACAAAAGAAACAGTATGCCCAAGAAAATACTAATTTAGACTAACAGAGAGCTGAGAAGAGCTATTGAACAATTTCATTATCACATCCTTTTCAAAGAAGGAAGGCTCCTGCTTTCCTATTTCACGATAATTGGATGAAGAAATGTGGGTGGGAGCACAATTCATTGCAGAATTTGATGAATTATTTACTAATTAAGGAGAGAAACAGGATAGGATGCGCTATATTACTTTGATATGAATGTTCCTTTTACTATATTATTTATACACATGCAATTGTTGCTTTTATTAACTAAGAGGTTAATCACTTGAATGGGATGCTTTGCATTCTTTACAATTACATACACCAGCAAATTGGCTAATTTTATGTGAAAAAAAATAACCTAGCAATTTTTCTAGTACTTATCTGTATGGTGCAGTTTAATAACATTTTTGCACTGTGTAAAATGAATAAACCAGCTGGTGTTGTGTTTTGGCAGCAGCACTGCACATGGCACCGTGGCACACAGGGGCTCGGGAGCGCTGCTCGGGGTTCAGGCGCACTGCAGAGGTGATGACACACAACTCCCCCAGGCTGCAGGATGAACCTGATGATGTCCTGTGCATCCAGACATCCTGCTCATGGGGCAGGCTTGAGAATGACTTCAGAGGTGACTGCCTCGTTTTTTTCTGCAGCTGGGAGTGCCATTTTGTTCTGGGGATGTTGTATCTGTAGCAAACCGATCTCTGTCTAGACTGGGTGAAATTAAAACTGCCCTGCTCTGTGTGCTACACCCTGATAGTGCAGAGGATGCAGAGAACCCCTCCTGCACTCAGCCCTTCAGTTTCTGGGGCTGAAGGACTCATCCCTTGCACTGCTGCAGAGCCTCGATGTCCCAGCACGCAGAGCACTGGTGCCACAAAGTGCCCACGAGCTTTCCCCCCTGTACCATCAGCCAGACTGACACTGACAAAACCCTTGACGGTAATTCCTCTCTGCTGCTGTTCCACAGAAAGCACATCCAGGGCTTTGTGAACTGGTGCTGTTCAGATAAGATCCAAATAATGGAAAATGTGCCTGAAGGAAAAGGATTTTTCATTGGGACATCTCTTCATATCTAGATCACCTCACCAGAACTCCAGAGCCCACACTGTAACTGTCCATACCACTTAATTTTTTCTTTTCTACACACATACAGATTGTTTTAAACCCCCCCCCCCAAACATATGGTCTCCAGATAGAAACACCTACTTCCATTTAAAATATATAAAAATATGAAAGAATTTCTGTTTAGATTCCACATTTACATGCCCCACCCTTTCTTCCCTGATGCATACAAAGACATTGATATGTTAACATCATTTGTAAGTCATTAGAAAAGTAAGTAAAAGTACATGGTTTGGGTTGATGATGTAATAAGTTATTTTTTTAATGATTTTCACTGATTCAATGAAAAAGTATATCTTATTGTTCACTTGAGATGGGGGATGGGAAGTTAATATACATTTTGCTTTAGATATGAGGCATTTTGGGAACATTAATGAATTTTTTTTTCAATTGTAACCACATGGGGTTTTATTAAATTTTAAAATGAAAAAAAAAAATGCAGATGGGGCAGCTCAGCCATCTAGCTCACTTTTCACATCTACATAACACACCACAGTGCAGCCAAACCAAGCATTCATGACTGCAGCCCTGGGAAGGTCTGGGGAAAGCCTGAGCCCTACAGTGAAGGAGTCCATTCTCCACTGCCAGGAATAGACATTTTTTTTCTATTTATCAAACTCTTCCCTCTGCAAGAGAGCACAGGAACACTCTGACTGTTGTGGTTGTTCTGTGCAAGCATTCTTCTTTTACCATGCATTTCTGGGACACAGCTGAACGTGACCTCAACAGTTGAATCCAGGAGAAAAAACATTCTGAACTTGTCCAAGATGACTGAACTTCCCCACCAATTGGCAGCTGTATTCGGAAGAAGACATGAGTCAAACATAAGCACCCAACATACCCAGAAGGAAATTAAAGGGTGAGGAAATAATAATGATAGCAGGAGAGAAGCACAGTCTGTGTTCTCCAGTTGTCCAAGGAAGAAAGCATCCTTACAGCACAGAAGCATGACTGAACTTCAAATCATCAGCAGGTTTGGCAGACAAAGTTCACTTTCAGAATCAATTCAGTTTGAAAATAGTTATTCCACAAAGACAAATAAAACACATATAAATATAATAAATAAAAACATTCTTATGGAACACTAGTGGAAAACCTTCCATTTAACAATGTCAAAATATGCTAAGGAAAAGCATAAGCATAATGACTATACCAGCACCTCTTTCACGGAGCTGTGGATGCATAACTAAAGGAAGTTTTCCAAGTGAATTTTCATTTACCTGACTGAAATACTTAATTTTGGGGAGATTAAATTAAAAACTCCATCAGCACTGACATCTTTCTCTTAAACATTTATTCATTAGCAAATATGTCTCCTTTTTTTAATGGAAAATCCATCAATCAAAACTTTTTTACTTGGCCCTACCTTTCTGTCGTTGGAAAGATCAAGCTCCCATTCTGGGCTGGGAAGCAGCCCTTGGGTGTGGAGGTGCACAAAAGGCTGTGGGGGTACTGGGACCCTCAGGAATGGGCACCATCAAGCCTGAGAATCAGGGAGGTCTCGTCCCCTCGGGCACCACTGCTGATGTTGAGCACAAAGCTGGGCTGAGGGCAGCAGCAGGCTGACCTTTCCTTCCTGGAGCCTCAGCATGGGGTATCACAGCACAGAGGCTGAAAGTGGGGGGAAGGAATATGCCCATTCCAGGACTGCCCTCCTCGCCCAGATAGGCACAGATTCTCCTAACACACCAATCCAACCATGTAAGTCTGGATTTGAGTGCTTATTGGAGTCAAGGCATCCAGTTCCAGCCTGAACCTGTAAAGAAGCTGAGTGCTGAGCAGGGCTGCTGACTTGTAGCAAAAGCAGGCAAAAAAGAACCCAGTAATAGTGAACCAGCTTTGCACTTAATTTTGCCTCATCTTGAATAGAGGAGAGGCAAATACCCCAAATTGATGTGGCACTCTAGTATCAGGAAACCAAGTCACAGTTTTCCATACACACTTTAATGTCATCTCGTGTTTTTCCCTGTCTTTCCCAGCTTTAAGAGTCTTGAATTTGCTTGAGTGTTATGTGAAAGCTGCCCTGGTCAAGTGAATCCATTGTGACGCTTCAATATGGCTGGGCTAGCTGTATCTGCACTTTTAAAATGAAAATTTAATAACAGTCCATGTGGTTATAATTAAAGAAAAATCCATTTACATCTTAAAATGCACACATTTTATTGAAACCAGGCTACATAAACACATCTGGAACACAGCTTTAGATAAAAAGCATATGCAGGGTCTGATTCTGTCATTGCTTATGCTGGAGTAAGTAAAAATTTACACCACCAAAGTCAGTTGACAGGTGTAAGGCCAATGAGAGATCAGAATCTGACCTTGGGCCTTTCATTTCAACAAACAGAACACTGCCAAGTTTCACTTCAATTTTGCAACTTGGAAGAGAGGGGAATCAAAAGTTTATAGCCCATATGAAGGATTATTGTATTACGAGTAACCAAAGTTTATAGAAAAATTATTTCCAATGGTTAGACCTACGGTTCCACTTTCCACAAAAGCAGACAGAAGAGCAGGCTGTAACTTCTCAGCTTTAGCAGGTTTTTTTTAATTGAGAGGTCTGTACTCTAAGCAATGTCCAGCGTGCACTGCTACAATTAGTCCATTTTCCATTCTACCTTTCTGAGTTTAAAAGAAATGTAACTGCAAATAATTCATATTTAATCAAGTGGACTCTCCATTTTTTCATGGGCTTACCTTCTGTTTTAGGGGTGCTCCACCCTCAGATAATGGATATGTAGAGCTAAAATGCATGAAGTCCTGAGTACTTGCAACGTTCTGAAATAAACAGGTAACACAACCTTTCAGCTCTGCTCAGAACAGGGCCTCAGCAGTGACACACAAACCAGACAGGTGGGTTCACTCACTTGGAATTGCAGGTATCTTGGGGTTAAATGTATCCCCTGCCTTGCAGAATTCCAAAAAAAGTCAACCAACACATTATGGCAGGATAGTAAACGTGCAATGTATTGTATTATGGGACACAGAGCACATTCAAGATAAATACAGTCCTTCTTATTTTTCTCATGTATATGTTCCACCACATGCATCCAGCAGGGCAGTAAATTAAACCACTTCACTGAGGTAATGGTAGATAATTTATTCTGGTTTTACATACTGTTTTTAGCTTCCAGACATGGGAGGAATGACTCTCCCTTTGCAGCCAACCTTATCTCTTTTCCAGTGGGATTTGCTTCTCTATTGATCAGCAAGGGCTCAGAATCTGTAAGATACCATATTTTTAATTTCATAAGTAAGTAAAAATTAAAACCTTATAATTCTGGGCTATATGCTTTCATGTGTGTGCATGTTATTGTGCTGAGACAGGCTTGCTCTGTGTCATGTTGTGACCAACAGGACGAGCATGTGTACCTGCACACTTCATTTTATCCACTGTTATAATATTATCATTCCTGGGATAGAATGTGGCCATCAGCTAGCACTCCTTCACTCTATTATGAACACTTAAGGAAACAGAGTAGCTTATACTAAAAGCTGGAGGTGAATTTTAGGTTTGAAGGAATTTAGTTACTCAGAATAGAATTTTGTCCTGAGACAAAAGCTGCCATCTTCACCTTTTGAAGCATGCCATGGGATCCTTAATGGCCACAGATGGTCAAGGCCTCAGTTTTATGTCTCATCTTAGAAAGACAGAACAGCCTTTATAGATCTAGATGCAACTAACTGCTGGCAAAAGCTGAAACTTTTACATTTAATGAAGCTGAGGATCTAAGAGCAAATAGCAACTATTGAACTTGTTATGGACAAACCCAGAGTCTGATTAAGTCCATGGAGCATTCACTGAAAAAAAAGCAGCCCATTGTGGTTTACATGTCAACTCTCCTTCACTGTTAAAGAAATCACTAAGTTCTCTGTGGTCTGCAGACACAAAAAAGGCATCTACTCTGTGTACCAGGACCAAAGACTGTGCTTCCAGTGAAGCCTGCGAGCTGTGCTGGGAACGAACTCTCACGGGACCAAGTATCTCATCTGGATACTCACCTGAGAGAAAACATAGCTCAAAACAAGACATTTGGCTTTTGCAATGCAATTACCTTGATATCCTCATTAACACAGCAGAGCCTGCTCTAGGGGCCTTACAGGATGGGAGGCGCAGCCTGGAAGCTCCAAGTGACAGATGATTTTTGAGAGCCCCTGTGCCAAAGGAGGAGTGTTTCCCTAGGGATTTGTGAATTACCTTTCAAGTTACCACAATAAGGGATGTTATTTTAAAGAGCTTAAGAGGGTAGGACTGTATGGCAAGTCTGAAAAAGCACGCAAATAATCCAGGGGAAATAATAAAGCTGTATTCTTCAGGCTTATCTTCCCTAAAAAAAAATAACATTGGCATCCAACTTCAGATTTTTTGGGGCTATAATTCAGGGCATTAGGTTGGTTTAATTAGCAGGGTTTTTTCTGAATTGGGCCTGGATGTGTTGAATTCAGACCCCCCTAAACTTGTTCAGTTTGCAGGCCACTCTACAGCTCTCTGAGGTTTTTGTGCTTTGCAGTCATTTTCTGCTGCTCTGCTGCCTAGCTTCACAATTAACTGGAATGTACAAACATTTCTCCTGGGTTTGACGGGAGCAGAGACCTGTCTGTGTGCTGAAGGTCATGTGAGAAGTTTCGGCAGGGTGCACTGTCTGAAGCGACAGCCTCTTGACATCCCCCTTGCAACCCAGTGTGCTCATTCTAGATGTTTTTTGACCATGGTTTGGCTGCTCTCAGTGTTTATTTTGGAGCTGGAAACTATACCCAAAAGGAGAGCGGTGTTTTTACTGCCCAGCGGGAGGCTGAGCCTGCGAATCAGATCTGATCTGACTCACCACTGCAGGAGAGAAAACAAGCACATCCTGAGCCTTGATCCAAGTGTGGAATCCTTACCTAAACCCCCAGCCCCAGGGAACTCCAAGAGCTGGAGTTTGGCAATCCTTGAGTCTCTAAAGCATTATCCAGAGACTTCTTCCCATGCAGTCACATTTTCAGTGAGGAGGCTTCCTATAGCAATAGGGGATGGTAAGGGTTGCTGAGATTTTGCATAATTCTATGTAGTTTGAAGTAAGGAGTTTTTTTGTAAACCCCTATGTTCCCCTTCCTCTTTATTGTGTTTAAAATACAGTTCTGGTTTATAATCTTTTTTAATTTTCCTAACACATGGAAGCATATATTGAAGGATGTAAGGTGTTTGATGACTGATCTTGCTAGGAATCATTAATATCTAAGTCAGACCTGCAACAGAGCAAAATAGATCCAGTGGAAGACATTGATGCTGACTCACAGCAAAGAAGCCACTCAGGGTTGTGCATCTTGGCTGTCAGGCCCTGATGGTCTGGGGGTGGGCTTAAATTAGAAAATCTCAATCTTAACTTCTGTATATGGCTGTTCCTTGTGCCAAAACAGTTTCAAATCTACATATGAAAGTCACTATAAAATCTATAATATATTGTTACTGTTGAGCACAGATAATGTTGACTTTGAAAGCAAAGCCTATTCACTTTTCACTGTTGAGAAAAATAATATTCAGAAAGAACTGAAATAGGGCTTCACTGAAGGTTACATGAAAGCTATGAAGGGGGCTCCAAGGGAAGTGCTACGTTTTCCCCACTGTTATGGACAAAGGTGAATGAAGGGAGCAGCAAGATTAGCAGGAAGTCATATTTTAAAGCTGGAGACATAAGATAAAAAATTGTCTGAAAACAAAGTCTCTAGTCAGCAGTATTAATAAAATGCCAGGTTGCTTAAAAAGTAAGAAAGAGTTGCTAAGAATAAAAAAAGAATAATAATAAAATCTCTGTTTTTACTGCAACATTTAGTCTTTTGCTCTTCTAAATATGGAAGCTCAAAAATTGCA
The DNA here is from genome assembly GCA_013396995.1 of Dicaeum eximium. Classification (NCBI taxonomy): domain Eukaryota; kingdom Metazoa; phylum Chordata; class Aves; order Passeriformes; family Dicaeidae; genus Dicaeum; species Dicaeum eximium. The sequence continues at coordinate 454,075 of VWZP01001398.1, read as the reverse complement.
TGTCAATGGACAAGCTCTCCACCTATAGTTAAAAGCGTAGGTTGGTTCCAAGGTGTGATATGATAGACATGTTATACTGTACAATATTGCACAGGGGCTATTTTATCTTTCTAAGAACCATACTGTACAGTACTGAACTAGTTTTGCTAGTCCCTCTGATGGATACAAAGTGCAAAGTGGTATCCATATGGCCCTATGGAAGTATAACATCACATTCTTCTAGCTTATACAAGTTTAATGGCACTGAATTAGCATGGGCTGCCCTTTGGTGCTAATTCTTTCTGCACTCAGGGAGTTAAAGGAGCTCCATACTATCCAGATGTTCAGTGGCTCCTGCAAATGAAAGATTAGCAATTTTTGCAACTGCTGCTCTTTCTTCTGCTCCCTTTTTAAAGCTGATATTTTCCTTAAGAACTTGCTTAGTATCTGAGTCAGAGGAATCTCTTCCCTCAGGTAAATCAATCAATAGGCTGCACAAGAAAAGGAACAAAATGTAGAGGAGGTAGGCCTGAGTAGTATTAATTTGTTTACAGGAATTGCCTTCCAGGGACCAATATATTCATACCAGGGTTTCATTTTCCTCTGTGAAATAGGAATCAAACACAGCATTATTTCAGGGTATAAAAATAAAATAATAAAAAGTAGCTCAAAGTTCTTCAAAACCCCCCACATTTTTAGTCCTAGTCAATAAGCATCCCTATTAATTTTTCAGATTAGACTATAGATAAATGATACAGGTATCAGAAATACAGCTCTTAATTCCCACCTGCCATCAGCAAGGCATCCTGGAGAGAAATAGGAAAAGTAGCCAAAATTCATTTCAATAAACAAATACCAGCTTCATATCTTCTAAGCCTGGCTTTTGTATACATAGGTTTACTGAGATTCCTGCTGCTGCAAGAGCTGTTCAAGCATGGAATAAGTAGAGTTCCAATCAGACAAAACCTTCTGCCTCAGCTGGCATTTTAAAACTTGTTTTCTTGCTGCAGCTCAGCTAGAATTTTTCTAACCTTAACAGAATTGCTAGATTTCACATCTTGCTCTAATATGTTCTTTTCCAGTGCCCCAGTTACGGTACAGGAAGCAATGAATTGTCTGAGGCAGAAAGAAATGTCGGATGTGTGTTACCAGCACCGTGACTGTGCTCTGTGAAACTTCCCTAATGAAGACATGCACCAGCCTTCTCTTGGTGCTCTTCCTCTGCCTTTTTTTGTGAAGTCCAGACATGCCTTGTGCCTGGAAACAAGTTCCTTCTCATGTAGCTCCACCAGCTTCCATGCAAGGAAAACTAGGTGGAGATAGTAGCATTTTGTATTAGTCAAGCCAATTTGGGGATGCTGGTAACTAGTTATTTGAAGAAAGTACTGGCATAAACTTATGACTACTTGAATTAATTGCTTACTTAAATTAATAGGTACTGATGTGTTTGTTTGGTGTTGATCCTCAGCACCCTGAGGGCACTTCCAGCCTTTCCATACTCTGCCTCCCCCAGGGCCACCCCAAGGCATGCCCACTGCTCCAAAACAGTGAGTATCCTAGATATCATAATCCCCCAGTCTACAAGGGAGCACCGAGTAGGGTAAAAGGAAAGAGGCACTGTGGGGGAAAGAGTTCTTCCAGAGCAGAGGAGTCACTTATGGACTTGCAATGATTCCAGCGTGGCCCATCAGAGATGCCCCTCAGGCTGCAGCCTGAGGCACAGACAGGCTGTGAATGGATCAGGACTAGCATGGACCATAAGCAGGCTGGGCCATGGTGCACATGAAGCAGGTCACACACACACTTACCCAGCATTGCTCCAGGAGTAGAGGTTGTTGGCAGGGAGACAGCTGTGCACTGAGGACTCAAAGCTACAGTGAAGAGTAGCTGCAGAACAAGGGAGAGAGAGGAGAAGAAAGAAAAGCAGGGGGGGGGAAGTAAATATGAAAAAACAAGGACCTTCCATCAATTTTACCAGTGTGAGGACCTCAAGGGATGGAAGAGCTGATTCTCTAAGACTTCTCCTGAACTCTTGTCCCCTCTGAAACATCTTTGCTATGTTAGTGGTTGGCTATGCTTATATATTTTGAAGAGATCCATAGAATTTTATTGTGATGTGCTCTGTTTAGCAGCAATATTTATTGCAGGTCAGATGTAGGATCAGGCGTAGTCCAGCTGCAGACACTTGGCCATTGTAAGCAAATGTTTGATTTTAAGTCTATATTCCCATTTAACAAAAGTAAATTGTCAGCAAGAGGAGGGCTAAACCTTGGCATATTACTTTCTTCTACCATGACAGATCCTGAAAGCTTCTTTTGTAAACCTCAGGCTTTGGAAAGGTGTAGGGAGCTCCAGTGACTGGTTAAGAGTCTCTCATCATTCCAGCAGAAGCAGCAGTTTGTCGATGAGGCAGGAAAGAGTTACAGCAAAGGGGGCAGGGAGCAATGGAGAAAGTTAATGATCAGATCAAAGAATTCCACTCTTGAAAACTAATAGCATTACCTCCGTGTTTGCAAGACCTACAAACTCAATCAGAGCATAGCAAGTGGGAGAGTTCACTACCTGGCACCACAGCCTAATTTGGGAATTGTGCAGAGCAGTGATGAGAGGCAGGTATTTGGAGGGCACTGAATCAGCAGTGATGACAAACTCACCACAGAGACTTTGCTGATCTATCAGACCAGAGCTGCTGTTGGCCAAGCAGCTAGATCAAATCCAAAGCCCTGTGGGTTGTACCCAGTAGAGTGAGAAAATCATGATGATCTACTATTTTGGATATAGTTCTTTTTATTTTACAGAAATACATGAAGCCTTGCTTCCCAGAGCATGGGCAGAGAACCAGACAACAGGAGCCTGTTTCACTTTTTATGGCTCCTGGCTTCTTCCAGTCAGCATTCAGTCCCCAAACTCTCTCTCCAGGTAGCTGTTTTGTTTCAGGGCCACATTAGTAGTACTCTAGCATCTGTCTTGTTTTACCTCACTGACTCTTCCCTCAGTTTCTCTGGTCTTTCTGCTGTTTCTCAGAGACACTGAATTACAGACCAGTGTATCAGCCCATGGTTTGCTGTGCCAGCCACCAGGGACACAGATTGGTTTATAGCTAATGTGGGGTTTGTGCAAATTCAACTTACCTTTTGGGTTGGGAAGTGGTTCATTTTTCTATCAGATATGACAAAATATTTGTGGTTTTCTACAGCCATCTGAGAAGAGGGTGAAAGACTTGTCTCATCACCTGAAATTCAGCCCATCTTGTGAGAATAGTCTAAAAGTCTGCATGTCCACCAAATTATTTGCTTTTTCCAGCTGTCCAATGAAACAAGTCCCTCACCCCGTAGGAAAAAGTACTCAAACCCCAAACCAGTGTCAAGGGATGACATTATATCCACCCCTACCTTGCAGCCCCCAAACGCAAATCAAATATTTGCAGGAGTGAATGTTCTCTCTGAAATGCCAGATACAACATGAGCTCTGTCCCATATAACAAGCCTGTGCAATTCAGGAAATACCTCGGGACAATCAAATTCTACAAGGAAGTCGTGGTCACTGGAAAACATCACAACTTCACCTATTCCCCACTGCTCCTTTCCTCCACACAATGGGGAAACCACTTTCTCTCTGACACTCTGCCTTTTTACATCTCCCTTCTGTCACTCAGCTCAGCCATAATCCCACAGCACACTGTGTTCCTCGTGTCTAGTTGGCTTCCTTGAATCTGGCTGGCCTTGGATCACACTGTCCAAGGCATAAAACAACATTGGTGGACACCTCGGGGCAGGAACAGCATCTCTGTCACATCACAGGAGTTACTGTAATTTAGGCAATAAAAATGAGAATACCCGTAAGAAAAGTCACCTTGGCTGTCCAGCTCCTTCTCTCCTTGAACTCCAGTGGCTTCTTGGCTTTTGAAATAATGTAGCACAGAAAGCTGGTCTCCCAGGCACCGAGTTTCTTCTGCTGGGCTCTAGCCAGCTGCTCTCTTTGCCTGCTTTCTCTCTTCATTGACAATTTATTGGCTGCCCTACACCTGCTTTTTTATTTTTTTTTTCCCTCTTAAATTTTCTCTTTTCTGGGCAATCCTTATACTTGACTCAGCTGGCAGTATATTTCCTCAGTACTTGAGCGAGAGTGTGTCGGCTGCAAGGGAAAAAAGAGACATCTCTCACTGAACCTGCCTGTTAACATCAAAATACAGCGTGCTTGGGAAATGGAACTGCTCTTCCATTTCAGTGATACCTCCTGCTTGTACCTTTATACTTGGTTTATTTGGATCATCTCAGAAGGCTCTGGAGGATGGTCTCAAACATCCCTGACTCCCACCTCACCAGTGGCCTCTCCTCGCTCTAGGCTCAGAGCTTAGTTTCCCTATTCCCCCTTCCAGTTGCTGTGCCCAGTGCCTCCCATGGGTATTCATTTCTATGCTCAGCTTCTGAAAGCATGTTTAAAATCACTTTACATTTAAATTAGCTAAGGGCCTTAATGTTTGGATTATGACTAAAGAGCAAGTGGGTTGTAACTCTTTCCTCTCCATTGAAATTTAACATTTAGATTAAGGAAGGTTGGAATTTTTCCCTCTCCAACTCTGCCTTCATCCTTTCTCCCGGCAGGTCCTCATGTCTAGCACCAGTAGGAATAAACCTCCTGTCCGTGCTTGGGACTAATCGGGACTGGCCACAGGATGTCACTATTACTCCACAAACATATGGAGAGTGAGATGTTTGTTTACAGAAGGCCAGGATCTGAGCTTTAGTTGCCTACAACGCAGATTTCGCCAGCCTGCTCAGCTCTGGGCTGGAACTTGAGGAGACACATCCTGATGCTCCTCAACAGAGCCACAAGCCCGCACAGAATTTGGAGAGGTGCATTAGGACACAACTTGCTTGTGCATGAGCATGTGCACACATCAGCTTCAGTTTGTCCTAACTTTACATAGCCTTTGGATTTCACCTTGGATATGGGATTCAAATGCCTGAAGTGAGCCAAGAACTGCTTGCTTCAAGCCAAAATCACATTAAGCCTCTGAGTATCGAATGGTTCCCTGTAAAACCTTAAATCAGCCCAGGTCCCCTCCAACTCAGACAAGGCTCATAAAACTTGGGGTAAAATTCAGTTTCAAGTTCATAACAAAACCCAAAGGCAGGTTTCAGGTTTGCATTTGGATTTTGTTCTGAATGTGTGTGTAGCTCTGCTCAATGCAAGGTCACAGGCATTGGGTGGGGGAAAGGCTTTTTAAATGTTTCCATTCTCCAAAACAGAGACAAACACATGACTGTGAGCTGGTGCAACCATGGGGTGCAAATTCAAATGCAGCAGTAGATAGAAATGTCCATTCAGGAGAAGTAAATCTTCAAACGTGGAGACAGAAATCAGACTAAATAAAATGGTGAAAAGAATACATCCCTATCCTGGGAAGCTGACTATCAATGTGACAGCATAAAGACTCTTTCCTCTTCAGCACCTTGTCCTTTCTTTCTTATTCCTTGAGATGTATGAGCTGCTGTACATCAGATCTGGTGTCTTGGGGGATCTCCAGCCAACTTCCTTCCAAGCCAGTAAATTTGCTATTCACATCTTGCTCACGAAACACTCCACTTCACAAAAATGTGTCCTCTGATTATATATTATCCTTGATTGGCTGAGTTCTGAGAACTATTCCATGTTTACACCTCACTATATTGAATTGGTTTGTGGTTAGTGGTACCATTTTTTTTCCTGGGGAAGCATTTTACTATTTGCAGAAAAAAAACCCCACATATGTATGTACAAATACTATTATGTTCTTTATTTGTGCCTTTTTATTTGCTACCTTTTTGGTAGCACTAGGCTTAATTTTTACCCTTTGGATAATGAGGTAGGTAAAACACCAGGGGCAGTCATATCCTATTCCTCTGTGAAACAGAATTGTTGTTCTCAGTATTGGCTCAGGAATGCCTGTTTTGCAGGGCTGGTGCCATGATGGGTAATAGGCAGCAGGTGACCCAGGTGGAAGAGAGACCTCTACAGAAGATCATTTTAGACAGACCTGTCTTAAAATATCCTACCAGGGTAGATTTCATGGAGGTTAGGCACATTATTTTGGGAATCAAACTTCACTGGTTTGACCATGGTGGGCTAAGATCACTTGGGCAAAGACTATCAGAAAAATCTGGAAGAGGATTTCTTTAGTTTCTGTGGAACAGAAATATAAAAATCTATAAAAGTAGAGAGTTTCTACCTTATCAGAAGTGGAGAGTTTTCACCTCTTATTTTGTATTTGACTTTTTCTGTAGTCTTAATGCCCTCTCACCAGGTCCCATGGGCTTTAACAATAAACCTTAGGCCTTGGCATTTGCTTACATCTCACTGTTGAACTCAAAAGACTCTTGATTGGGACTTTGTGTGGTTATCTGGTGCTATTTGTGCTGTCTCCTGCCACCTAGAGATACAAGGAAACATTATTCAACTAGAAGACTTGCCTTCCAATTCCAACTTCCAGCAAAAAACCAATGGACCAGAAAGGTGATTGCTGCCTCTAGGGAGGAACTGCTACCCCAGTCTGGAAGAATTACAGCTGTCCACCTGAATTTGAGTGTGAGCAAGCTTCTGTTTTAACCTCCCCTCTCTCTGTTGCTTTGTGTGTCCACTTAGGCATAGAAGTTGAGCTATCAAAACAGCTACAGCAGGTGCTAGGCTACTGCAAAGGTACACACGTAATAAGTTGAAGAAAGCAGCTGTTGATGCGTTTAACAAAGTGGATAAGAGCTTTGTATTTTTCATGTTATTAAGTCTAGGAAAGAATTTATAACATAGAACTGCTGCCTGGGCTAGTTTCATTTGTGCTGAAACAGCAGAAGTGGCATGCCTTGCCCTTGGAGCTGGGTAAAAAGCTAGCTGGAAAATGCCTGTACTGAACTATGTGCTGCCATGGCTGCATTACTAACACTGCTGGAGACAGACAGCTTAAAGCCAAAGGGAATATGTCTCATGAGCTGTCTTTTCAGCCTACCTCATCTTTTCTCCACAGATGAGGCAGTGCTACAGGTCCATACAAATGGCAGTTTCAGTACCCCCTGCTCCAGTACCAGTTTAGTGCTGACAGCAGGAGGGTTCCAGCTTCCACAGCACTCTGTCCAACACTGCTCATGGCACATCCCTACAGGAAGGCACACAACATGTGCTCATCCCAGAGCACACATCCATTGTTCTCTGTGCAGATATGGAAGGTCAGGACAGGCAGCACAAAGCCATTTGACACACAGGCTAGCTCATATTTCCATTGTTTAAGAAAATGAGTTGTAGACATACCTGTGGTTCAGTTAGTAAGGAGATCTATGTCATGGCTCATTGTTATCAGACAGTAACGAATTATTCTGAAGCTGCTATCACGGGGAATTACATCACCTGATCAGATCAGAGCACCATCAGTGGTAATCCACAAACCCAGTAGACCAGGCTGCTCTGTTTTTGTGTTTATCTCTCATTCTCTGATGCATGTACTTCCTGTAACAAGAATGTTCATCTAAGACACGTGGTACCCGGCTCTTTATCCATGTTTTGCAGTTAATGCCATGTCCCTTGTAACTGAGCTGCAGCTCTCAGAGCAGCAAAGACATGTGGATGCACCCAACAACTCCATACCCTTTCTGTCTGTCCAGTTGCAGAGATGATTCCACCAACCTAGATCAGACTCAGAAGTCATAATTTGCATGACTTACTTTTGTTATTCCTACCCAGATCCCACAAAGAGCTCAGTGTACATCAGCATATCAAGATGCTTCTGAGGCCTTATTCCTCCAGAGGCAAGCATGGAAGTTCAGGTTGGAAAGAGCAGAGCTATAAAGAAAATTAGACTTGTACTCCTTCTGCAGTAATTGCTGAGCTACACTGGGTATTTAAGGTTGTGCCTTTAGACATGTGCCATGATATTTGAGTTAAATGTCTTCTGTCTTCTATTTTGTCTATTTTAGACCTCTCTCTGTGTTTTACACCTTCAAACTGCCATACAGACACTAATGTGCATTTGTATGTTTGTATCCTAGAGGTCAATAAGGAATGAGGACACCTGACAAAGATGGTGTTCTCTGTCCTGTCTCTTTTGACTTTGGGACAAGCAGAGCTGCTTTGAGGTACCAAAAGAAAGCACAGAAAAGTTTTTTAAAATCAGGCTGAATGCACACATGGTTAGAGTGCTTTCAGGTGGCACTTCACCACATAAGGGTTGACTAGATTTTCTTTAGTTTAGCCATTCAAGTTGCAAAATCGGTTAAATACAAATTTAATAATTTTACGATGTATCCACTAGATGGTAGCCTATCCTTATCCTTGCCATTTACCAATTCCATAAAGACATTTTATACAATGGCCAATGATCCATCCCACCTCAAGAAATCTCATTGTGTATATTCCTACTCTCAAGAAGATACTTGCCCAGTGGAACGCAGCACATGAGCAGGGAAATGCACTTCATAAAAATTCCTTCTTCTCAGAAATGCATTTGCCCACAGTCCCAGTTCATATCTGGTGCAGGTTTTAGTGACTCTTAGGAAGTATCCAAGCAGTATAAATCTATATGATCCTGGCATCTGCAGTTACATTTCTGTTATTATTTCATATTCAGAGCAATCATTCACATTGGTCAAAAATAATGTTCCTGTTTACACTGGCACCTAAAATTATTATATTTTCTAACCTTAAGAAAGGTTATCTAGGGCATGATTAGTCTTTTACTAAAGGTCAGATTCTGTGCAGAAAGTCTAAGAGGTTTTTCTGCATAGCATTTTGGAAAGAGGTAGTCAATAGTAGGTCAATGTATAAGTCTTCCTCTGAGCCTTCCTGAAAAAGATCAGGATAATCATGAATTTTTGTGCCTCCTAAGCAAAATGCATATCTTTGATCTATTTTTTTCCTAATACATATAAGAAAGGAAAGAGAGAAAGGGAGAAACATAAATTATTAAGAAGTATCATCCCTCTTCACAATGGTATCTGTGTACCAACAAAGATAAATACAATCACTGAGGACTTTAAAGGAGAATTGAAAACAAAAATTACAGTGTTTTGTGCTGTGTGTGGCATAAACTGGTTGAAATAAAAGCATGCCACACAGCAGCTTTTCTGCTGTGCATGCCTCTAATCTCTGTCCTTGCAGTGCTGCCAGGTAGGAGGGCGCAGAGAGCAGCAGGCGTTTGACAGACATTTCACTTTAATGGCATTATATCAACGTGCCACAAAATGTCACAGTTGCCTTTAACTAGCTGCATAAGCATTTTATGCTCGTATATATATACATATATACTATATATATGTATATACATAAATATATTTCCAGCAATTCCACTCCAAGCTGGTTTCACCAGTCCCTGTAAGGGACTCCAGATGTATCTGAAGATCAGTACTCACCAAGGCAGTTGACAGACTCAGACACTGAGCTTGAAGGCATTCAGGTGAAAACCTGGGACAGAAGACATCTCAAAGAGCCAGCATGAGCCCTGACTTCTGTCCAACATAGGGAGGTGACCATCAACTATTACAGTGTGGCACAGATTGCAGGCTATTCTTAGTCTCAAAAACACACTGACTCAATACAAAGATATTTCCAGTGCTTTTATGTCATGAACTTCTCTGCTAAAACTTTTTTTAAAAATAGTAAAATTAACACAAGCCTTGTTGGCAGGGTTCCTGTGTGCAGATCTGGAAGTACATTTACACCCTAAATTGTTTTTACTCAGCAACTGAAAATGCTTCCCTAGTTTCTGCATCTCATTTGTATGATACACGGCAGTTAATAGAACACTTAGGAGAGTTATTAAAAATGCTCATTCCATACCATCTTTGCCATTTTTATATTATACCAAGGGGAGTGAAGCACACTAATGCAATACTAAAGCCCTTCAGAGTTCTTACTGCTGTACTTTTCCTGGTTGGTTCATGTACCATGAGTTCATATAATTTGGTCTGAAGGAAAAGGGAGGAAATATTATAAGGAAAGTTTCCTCTGGCTAAAATTTGTTCTTGATCATTCAGTCAAGACCAAGTAGAAAGGAAGCTGACCAGAAGCACGTGGCCTTTTTCAGCCTGTCTTCAACCCATTACCACAGAGGAGCCACCAGCACTGCTGAGAGGCTCAGCTTTGGGCAGCCCTGGGTTTACATTGGAGCTGGCTGGAGCTGGGTCTGCCCTTCATGGCAGCAGCTCCTGGTCTCATCTCACAGAAACCAATCCTGCAGCTTCCCTGCTACCAAAAACATGCCACATAAACCAAATGCATTTATTTCTTCATAAAACCTCCACATACCTCTACATTTGGGATTATTACAGTGGCTCACCCTATCAGACTAAAAAGATGCCTAGTTGTTCTCCTCTGATGCAGGCCTTATTGCTATTCCTGGATAATTCACAGTCTGGAGGACTGTCTCCTTCATATCCTACATCCCCTGCCAGACATATCAAAATCCCAGAAGAAAATAAAATGGAGAAATGCAGCCAATTGCAAAATGTGCTCATCAGTTGTTAAATTTTAAGTGCTAATATCTGACACAAGAAAATGGAGGGCTGTGTAGTGTGATCTCAGGCATTTTGTACTGGCACAGGAAGAATGCAAACATGCTGATGTTTAAGGAGAAGTCCCCAAGCAGCACTGTTGATCATTTAATGTAAAGATCTGCTCAGAATTTAATTGCCATTAAACAAAAAATAGGTGAGCACTATCCTGATTTTTAAAGAGAGAAAAAGAAAGTAGAGATTACACAGTCCCACAATAAGCATCAATAATGCTTGTGCTGCAGCTACAGCATTTTACACACCCAGTTTTGGAAAGGATACAGCAGAGGCAGGAAACAAGATGAATAGGAGCCTGATATCATTTTGGTATGAAAGGAACTAAAGAGAATGGGACAGTTTAGCACAGAGAGATGAATAGGAACAGGCAAGCTGCTGCACTTAGTGTGTTATAAAGCAGGAAAATGAGATGCTCATAGTTATCACAGACTACATTGAATTATTCTGAAAGCATGGTAAAAGTAAATATCTTCTACATACCCTGCAACTAGTCTTGTTGTATCAGATAATGTCAATCTTAAGTCCTAGTATGATCCAAAAAAAGATGCTTCAGAAAGTCCAGCTCCTGATCTGAATCTGAATTTTATAGCTAGAATGAACTTGAATATATCTGTTAAAAAATATTGCCTTGTCAAAAAGAGAATATATGTTGCAGAAATTAGCATTCACAAATGACATCTGTATTTTATGTTTATCTGCTTCTCTGCACTATACACGAAGGTCACAGCTCTCACTTAACATGAAAACACTTACCAAAGAAGTCTGGAAAGGGAATGCCATTTCAAAGGAAACATTTTCTCCTGACAGTTACAGTAGCTATAGAGCAAGCTGTAAATAGTTCACGACTTATTTGCCTAAGAAGGTCCTTATGAGTAGAACCTGCTCTTTAAATTTATATCCTATTTAATGCAAAATACTGTAGAAGGGTCAGCAAGGCCTAAATCCCAGTGCTTATGCCAACCCTGATGGGTAGGAGCAGCAGTAGCAGCAATGGAGGGTGGACAGCTGCATCCCCACAGTGCTCAGTGGGTGCCATTGATCACACCCAGCAGAGCCCACATCAACAAAAATGTTCACTTTTTCAAGGCAGAAGGCCAGTCCCCCTTCCTCGTGTGACCTTCCACCCCAGTGCTGATGTGCTAGCAGGACTGCACAGGAACATCCTCCCAGCAGAGTAAACTGCCAAAGATGGAATGCAACCAGAGGCTTGGATTAGTGATCGACACAGTGGGGCAAAAGCAAAGCCCAGCTGAGATCTGTGAGCCATTCAAACCGGGGCAGGATGATTTATTGGTAAGGCAGGTCAGTCAACTTGAAATTCATTTTGATTTGCGCTCTCTTAAACACTTCACATTCCAACAGGCATTAGCTCCATAACCAGAAGGTGAGTTTCATTTAATAAAAATTATTTGCAAAATATCTTCCTGCAACATGGAAACTTGAAAGAAACTAATTTCTATGCTGATCCTTAGATATAGAAACTTTCACCAGTTGATCATATAGTACGAAGGGCAAACATTCCAGCGTCACTGGCAGGGGGATTTTTAAGGTGGTTTTTGATCCTTGGGGGGCTAATGATCATTAAATAATGACATATAAACCCAAACCACATTGTGCTGGATAATCTTTCTGCAACCAGGCAGTTACATCCACATAACATAGTGATGTGACTCATTGATTACATTATAGGCTAAGCCACAGCTACTTAATTAATTTCTGTTGAGGTCTAGTGGGTAATTTGCTGAGGAGTGCTCTGCAGGAAGCACTCTGGCAGCTACTATATGTTGACTTCAGGTCTGATAACTCTGATAGTGACCAGCAGCTGTTCCCCAGGAGACTGGGATGATGTGAGAAAATACAAGACTTCTTCAGGACATCTCATGTCTTGGTGCAATCTGGGTGAGATTTACTCATGGGCCAAATGAAGTTGAAAATCCACTGTTGGGGGGGTATCTCTGGTTTCAGCACTCACATCTTCTGCCTCCAGTGGTTCCTCACATTCCCTTCTTGTCTGTTTCTCCTCACATGCTTTCTTCACTTTCTGTTCCCACCAAAGTGTGGAAATGCTACTCCATACAGCACCTTGTTATATACATTCCCTTGTTACAGGTGAGGAGGTGCTGCCCTATAGTGACGGTCCCTAAACATGTGCAAGTGCCTTGACCCTATTGATTACAGCAAGGTTTATTAACTAAAGCCATCCAAAAATCCATGCAGGGTTTTTGAGCTGCAGCTGTTGTGCCAAAATCCCACATTTGGATCATCCAATCACAACCTCTCAGCTCCTGCCTCAAACCCTTCAGGAGTTTTCATTAGGATTGTCTACATCTTCAGTTTTAATTTCATTAAGAGCCTTGAAGGGCTGCCCTTGAGCACTGTACTCTTGACAGAGCTGAGCAGGTTGGCACCAATTTCATGCATCCACCTGGCTGTTTCTCATGGAGCAGACATTCATCCCCACCTCACCTTTTTGTGTGACTCAACTCAAAAAGTGGTCTGAGTGCCAGCAGCAAGGTGAACACTACATAAAGGCCACTCAAAGAGCAGTGTGGGTAAGGGTACCTGTGCTACCCTGTGCTACTTTTCCAAGATGTTATCACAGGGAGACAGAGGAGAAATCCATCCCTTCCTCTGCCAGGGAAACCTTGGAAGCAGCTTGGAGACAGCTACATGATGGCAGAGGGATGAAGTACAGGGGCACTCTTTTCCTCCTGAGAAAGTTGTCACATTATGGGGTAACTATGTATGAAAAAGGTCTCAGAGAGAGAGAAAATCATAATTTTAGGTATCATTCAGTGAGGGATTGCTTCAAATTTAGGATGTTCTTCCAGCAAACACCTCACTAGTTGAATGTTTGGATAAGATGCATCCTGTGCAAAAGGCAACATTCATTGCAGGTTGGAGTGGGAACAGATATGCACACCACCATGCACAGGTTACTGCACCAGGTAGTAATTCAAATCATTCATTCAAATCATCTAAGGCAGCCAAGGAAATGGTAGATTGTCCCCAGGGACCTGAGCAGGACAGTGTCTGTGCTGCACAAGGGGGAGGAGGTTCTCACTGGTCTGTAGAGAGGTTCCAATGCTCCATTGCAGGGGAGGGTTGAGGCTTTGGACCTGTTACTGTGGGAAATTTTTTTTTTTCTGTGGCACAAAGTAGTGTTCCTACATCCTGGAGGGGGTCAGACACCACCCTGGCACCTCTTGAACAGTGAACGGCTCTGCCAGGCCACTGCCAACCCCGTTCTGCCCCTGGTGCTGCAGGGGAAGTGTGGAACACCAAACCCAGGGGTGCACACCTAATCCAGACCTAAGGACTGGGGGTGCTAAGGAAAAGCAAGTTACTGGAGTGAGAGCCCTTCTGGGCTGGTCCAGCAGAAGCTCAGCTGCTTCAGACCCTCCCTGGGAGATATTTGGATACAAAAAGACAGGCTCATCACAGACTCTGAAAATTGATGATTGGGCTGAAAGCTGTGTACTTGAATCCTAAGGAGCTTCCCATGTCCTGGACATGCAGAAAGTCTGTGGTGGAGCTGGGGATTTATCCTGAATCTCAAGCTAGAATGACTGAACCACTTTTCTTCCTTCTCAATTCACTGGAGACAAGAGATTCAGACTGTTGTCATTTAAGAGTTTCAGACTCTTGTCATTGCCAAATGAGTTTCAGACTTGTCATTTAGTGCTCAGGCAGCCCCTGAGTTTTCGTGGATTTAATTCAGGTACACCGATAGTCCACAGAATAAATTGCATTAAATATCTTGGGCTACTGAGGGAAAGTAGCTGCCATTTTTTCATGGTTTTATACATGAAAAAGAAAAATACAAAAAAAAAAAGGTCAATTTTTATCTGTCAAGCTTTCCTTCTTCATTTTTAATGTGATTTTAAATGGATTATGCAGACTTCATCCCAGGCATGCAACAATTATTCTGTCAATGAACAACTTACAGCCAGGGCATTTAATCGGGAACTTTTCACATACACTCATTTTCAAATACATAAATAAATAATCTCAGAAGCAGCAGAACTCAGAATTACTAGCTGAAATACACTTGCATATTTCTGAAGTTCACAGTCTTTTGCCTGAGGAAAGAGCAAGAGAGTGTGAAACATTATAAAGTGGCTGAGAAATACTGAATTGGTTGGAAAAGCTGCTTCTCCCCCCTTGGTACCAGTGCTTGCTGTGACAGCACCCAGCAGAGCTTGGCTTTGACACCAGAATGGCATTAAAATGCAATTGCTACAAAGGTGACCAGCTTGATATATGGACTTAGGTTGTGGGGATTTTTTTCCTCAGGACACAAAAGAAAAGAGGAGCCCTTAACTGAAGCAAGCTGAAATGAAGAGGCCACAGTCCATGGTCTAGGCCAGCTTGGAAGAAAGGACAGGGCTAAAAGCCATGTGGTGTGAGAGGCCCCCTTTTACATTCACTTATCACCAGCTATATAATGACTAGTTAAATCCTCATGGGGGAAACAAACACGCAGATTTTTTTTTCTGGCAGCTGAAGTGAAATTTTATTGATTTGACAGCTTTTCAGATAAATCACATACAGATCTAGAATGCAAGATTTCAGTGACAAAAACTACAGTTTGAACGAAACTCAGACAACTCCATCAATAGCAACTGATAGAGCTGAATATCCAGAGGGAATGTATAAAGCGATAAAAAGCTTTTGGGGGGAGCAAGTGGAGGCTGGGTCAGAAGATTGCAAGATTGCCTGTAAGGAACATGTGATAAATGTGGATTTCAAAATGCCTCTAAATTTGATTGTGCACAGAAGTCAGCTGAAACAAAGAATTGGAGTGTTTTTTAAATTTAAAAATTGTATTTCAGCTACAAGTATTTGTTTGTTTGTTTGTTCAAAAGGGAGAAGTGGAGTGGCACAAGATTGCCCATAAATATTTGGAAGTCTGAAAATAACGTCTGGAGGTGTCAGTATGGAGATTTGTAGGTTTTGTATGATACTGTGGCAGGCCCAACCAAGAAGAGGCACAGTGGAATGGAATGAAGAAGACAGGTCCTACATGGAAGAGCTTACACTGACCAGCTGGGTTTGAGACTCCTTTTTCTTTGCTATTTGGTCTCATAATGTCTATAAATGCATAAACTAGTTCCACTGTTACTATTATCAGAACAGTACCATAATTTACTCTTTGATCTACAAATCTCACTTCATGACTGCTCCAAGAAATGATGCTGAGGTAGAGCAGCAGGCAGAGTGCTTCCTCCCTGGAGCAGGAGGTGTGTGACTGGAAACCAGAGCCAGCTCCTCAGTCTGCTCCCCAGGGCAGACAGTTTAAACAGACCTTGTGTATGAAAACAAATAACACTTTTAGGAAGCTGAAAGTAGATCATGTCTCTTGGTTCATTAGCTCTAGCCCATAGCTCTCTCAGATATTACTGCCTGAAAAGCCCTTCCAGAAGGTCATCAAGTGCCGTCTTCCAGTCCGGTAGGATTTTTCACTTCATTATTAAAAAGCTGATCCAGGACCTATTTTTGCTAAAACCCTTTTGTATGTGTGTGTGCTTAACGCCTTCCCAGCTTTCATTTGCTGAGCACGAGAAAGTCAAAATCTTCTGGTCTTTTCTATTGCAAAGAACGCCCACACTCTTCATGCTATCATACCATCAGTTCACAACATGGTTTTTAGGTTAAGTTCATCCTCCTTGGGCTGGGACGACCCAAAATATGTGCAACATTCCATTTTAAAATCCTTTCACTATATATAAGAACTGGTTAATAAATAGCACTTTACCCAACTCAAACCATGACAGTAGCACATTTTGTTCTATCTGCATTTTGGCTTAGCCTAATTCAAAGCACCAAAAATACTAAGATCTGGCATAAGCCACAGTTTCTCCTTTTCAATCAGCAACAAGTCCCTCTTTCTCTAAAAATATGCAGCTGGACATTTTTATAATTTTCTGCCAAAATTTTTGTTATTTTAGATTGTGGGGTTTTTGTAAGTAAATAATTTAGGGCACATTGGGCATCTCCTTCTTCCTTCTTGAAATACTGTGGAAGCTTGTTGACATTTTGGAGCAAAGTAGCAGAAAATGTTGCTCAACAGTAACTTATTCCACAGAATTCACTTAATTTACTTGAAATCTTCCCATGGATTTGTTCACCTAATTGGTAACATGTGAATGTATCTTATTAGACATTTGCTTTTTGCAATTAGGTATGGAACACTTTTTGACAGCCACTGTTGCACAGGGTAACGTTTGTATATAGTAAATGGAGGCCTAGCAATTGCATATCATCCTCTACCCCAGAGAAACAAAAAATGACGATTCCTGATGCACACAGATGCTTTTTATCTTCAGGGAAATACCAAGCAACTCTCTTTGCACCAGCCTCTGATGCTGTTAATGTTCTTAATTGCTATATGTTTTCATAATAGCATATTATTGTTTTTTCTTCTTTATTAGCATTTTCATTAGCCCTTGTTTACTTCCAAAAATGAACCCAAGTTCATTTTAGTTTGCTTCCTTGCTTTCTTAACTTTTTCTCATACTAGTAATTACCAACAAGTTGCTTTATTTTAGGCTGGAATGTTAACAGACTAAAGCTAAGTTCTCTTTAAGGCTGGGACCTGTTTAAGCAGGTCTTGCACTTGGCTCTCAACATCCCCATGACACATTGCTACAGGCTGGGGGAAGAGTGGCTAGAAAGCTGGCAGCCAGAAAGGACCTGGGGGTAATGGTCAACAGCCAGCTGAACAAGAGCCAGCATGTGTTCAGATGGCCAAGAAGGCCAGTGGCATCCTGGCCTGTAGCAGGAATAGTGTGAAAGAAGGATCAGGGCAGTGATTGTCCCTCTGCGATCATCACTGGTGAGGCCACCTTGAATCCTGTGTTCAGTTTTGGACTCCTAACTACAAGAAAGATATTGAGATGCTGGAGTGTGTCCAGAGAAGGTGGTGGAGCTGGTGGAGGGTTTGGAGTACAAGTCTGATGAGGAGAGGGTGAGGGAGCTGGGGTTGTTTGGTCTGGAGGAAAGGAGGCTCAGCAGGGACCTTATCACTCTCTACGACCACCTGAAAGGAGGCTGTAGCAGTGAAGGGGTTGGTCTCTTCTCCCATGTAGCAAGTCACAAGTGTCGGGTTTTTTGGTCCCAACAAGTGTGGGAACCCAAACCCCTGGGCCCTTTGGAGGGAGTTCCCACTGCTGAGTCCTTTTCCAAGGACGAAGAACAAGCCGGACTTTCTTTTCTTTTGGTCTTCAGGGTTTTGTTTATTCTTATCTTAAGTTTAGCACACTGTCTGCACACCAGACTTAGCATGCAAGAAGCAAGGCACAAAATGGACAAAGTGGACAAAATGTCCCCAAACCAAGGACTTTTAAAGCTGTTTAACCCAATTACATTCTAACACGTACTTTGTTTCTACTTTTCTACCAATAACTCCTACTAATCTATACACGTAACTTCCACATTACTACTCACACTAGCCAATAGTTTTCTACCACAAGTACTACAGAAAATGGACCTGAAGAGGGACAAGAAGAAGGGACAACACCCAAAATCCTCCATCTTGCGTCCTATTCACTGTCATATTAAAATCCTAAAACCCTAAATTCTTCACTCTGTGATACACCCTGTGAAGAAAATACTACTACCACCTGTGTGCTCTAATTCATCCCAAAGTTTTGGCAATTTTTCCCCAGGGACGAAGGTTAAAAGCAGTGTTCTGCTGAGGGTCAGAGTTTTTTAAAACGGGCATAGAGACATTCTCTGTGCCCTGGATTCCAACAACAAGGGAAGAAGAAATGGTCTCAGGTTGTGCCAGAGGAGGTTTGGATTGGATATTAGAAAAAATTTCTTCTCGCGAAGGTTTGTCGAGTGTTGGAACAGGCTGTCCAGAGAAGTGGTTGAGTCATCACCCCTGGATGTACTTAAAAGACGTGTAGATGTAGCACTTGGGTGCGGCGGCGCTGGGGTACAGGCCACCGCCTTCCCGAGAACGTCTCCCTGGGCAAGGACGGATAGCTCAGTACAGGCTCCCGTGACCTCCGCTGTGCTAGGTGTTGTAATAAATGAAATGTCCACAGACAGCAAAGTGTCTCTTTGTATAGGTTCCAAGATGTTTATTGTTCTTTGAAGGGTCCAGGGACAAAGAGCATAAATCATGCAGTACAGCAACTTATAAAGAGGGGCGGCAACTAAGGATTGATATATTAACAACCAATGGGACATAATAGGAGGGGAACTTATCTTGACATCCAACCAAGTATAAGGAAGAACATAATAGACATAGAAACTTCTGGAGTAAGAGGCAGGACTAACATAAATTGACAAGTCAGGTAGGTGGAGACATGAGGAATGGCATGGAAGGGACTGGAATGGTGGGAGGAGAAATGCCTATTAGGGATAGTTTAGGGGAAGGGATAAACTCGGGATAAACCAAATGGGGATAAGCATGGGGGTGAACAGGAACAACCCAAGTACTTTATAAAGATAAGGAATAATTATATAAATAACATAAGGAAATACACAAAAGTGCAATGCCACACTTGGGAACATGGTTCAGAGGTGGACTTGGCAGTGCTTGGTTAACGGTTGGACTTGATGATCTTAGAGGTCTTTTCCCAACCTAAATTATTCTTTGATCCAAAATGTTGGCTGGGTGGTACCACTTTTCTGTGAATCTAGAGGGGCCAGAGGTTCAGAAATTGTAAAATATGTGTCTCACCTGCCAGGGTCAGGCACCCAGCAACAGGTAAAAGCTCCTGTACAATCAAGGCAGGGCGTGCATGTCCAAAGTTTATATCTGTACAAAAGGCTGTTTGGTCTCAGAAGATGTACGTGATCATGTCTAGACTTTGTTGTTTATAAAAAGAAGACTAAAAAGTGAAAATAACCTCTTCCTTCTGAGGCATCTAAATGTAGGATGAATTTAGGCCATTTTCTTTGCATCATCAAGACATATCCAGTGGTATATCAGATGTATCACGCACACACCTTGTGAAAGCCTCAAGAGTTAATGCAAACCCTGGAGCTTACATATGAAAGCAGTGGGAACATTCAGAAAGACAATGTTTCAGCCTATCAGTCTTGATAAAGGCCACGATGGGTAAAAATGTCAGCTTTATGTGTGTTCCAGCCACTCTCAATCAATCTACTTTCGTATGTAGGTTACTGAATGTGTCTTCCCCAAAGCCTTGAAGGTTTTAAATCTTGTGCCCAGAGTGTGCCATTATTTTCATGATAAAATTGATCCAGGCAGACATCAACTTTCATTTTCATGGTACCAGACTGGTGGGATTGTACTTTTCAGCTCAATGATTCTAGAAATTCACATTGCAGTGGTGATGTATTAAATTGATTCTCCTTTGCTTTATATATCAGTAACACTGCACAGGGGAAGTGATTTTTTTTTTCCTTTCTGCCCACATTTGGCATGATGTAACTGAATTGCTCAAAACCAGGGGAATTTAATAATCTTTCCACAAGGTCTTACAGTGAATGCAATTAGGGTGTTCTAATTCAACCACTGTATTATTAAATGTGCTGAAAATGATTCAGTGATGAAATGAAATGAGAAAAAAATGCATTTTAAGGCCTGATGTGTAGTATGCCTTCCCTGTTTCCTTGTTTATTCCCACATGTGGTTCTGTCCCTTTTTTACTCTTGAAAGTTCTGGCATCTCCTCTGTAGCCTCTACTGCTACCATATGCTGTATTTGTATCTTGTCTCATGAATGCTTTTTTGTCTCCTCATCTTTTCCCACTTCTCTCTCAACACTCACACTTCTTGTACCTCTCAAGCAGGCTTTAATCTGCAAGTTGTCCTCCCCTTGGCCTCTTCACCAGCAGTAACTTGCCAAATCCTCAAATAGTAGCACAGCCCTGGGCATCACAAAAGTGAACTGCAGGACAAAATCACTAAATGTGTTCAGTGCATAAGAGAAAATGGAAAGAAACCTGCAAGCAGTTAAGAATATCTGTTCAAGGGAGCAGACACAAGGTTCAAACTCAGTGTTGTCCAGTTTGTGGTTACCTTTCATGCCAAGCAGCATGCCAGAGTGGACACGGCAGAAAGCAGCTCTCAACGATATCACAGGTCCCAAAACCCCTGGGCATCTTCAGGCCACCAAACATTTCTGATTTATATCCATCTGCTTGTTAGACATTGAAATAACCTTTCTGTGACATACTCAGACCTTGAAGAATTTACCCACAGATTTAAACCTTCACAGATCCATAGGGAGTCGATCAATGAGCGCTGTCATGTGCAATTCCATTCTATGTTACAGATTCCTTCTCAAAAAAGGTATTTCATTTAAATTAACTTTGTAATTTAGCAATTAATTTTGTTTTAAAAGTTTAATTTTTCAGCTTTCCTGGAGTATCTTATAAATGTAAACACCCACCTCCATATTTATATGCTAGTGTCATAACATTTTCATGCATCCATGATACCTAAAACTATTATCTTTGTTGCAAGAAGAATAGCATTCTCCTTAAATCCTTGAGGCATTGAGAACATTTCCAGGGGATGCCTTTCAGTTTCTGCAGAACTCTGCTGCTTCCATCTCTATCAAAGTCTGTGACAGTTCTCCTGAGGATTTGCTTCTGCAGAAACACAGGTGTTAATTCTCAGCAACTCTGCATGTCCAACCTGCTGTGAAAATTACAGAAACTCTGAGCTGTTCTAATTTCTTCTGTGCTTCCCACTGCCTCTGAGGGAGCAGCTCTCCAGCATTGTCCCATTTCTTCTCCCTGTTTCCTTCCCTGATGTCTCTTGGACTCCAAAAGGGAAATAGAAGTCCTAAGGATGCATATCTACCAAAAGTGGGGAGTCTCTGAGTACAACAGCTACATCCTACTGTGAAGATCCACTGCCAATAAAGCTCCTCAGCCTAAGCAAGTTAATACAAAGATCCCCTAGAGTAACAGAGTCTTAAGTCCATTTTCTTCATAGAAATAATTGTTTAATCAGCTCGGGAAAGTGTGAGTAAATGTTGATGTTCAATTCTGAAAGGGTAAGATGGAAAATTCCTTTCCTTATTGAACAGTGTTTTAGCTACTCATGCAGATCTCTTGTGCTTGTCTGAAACACAGAGGAAGACTAGAGTGTTATAAACATTTCCCATCTCACTAGCCATGTAGGGGTTTCCTAGCTAAACTTCTCCACCCTAAGTCCATAATTTAAATAACACTGGACTATCAAAACAAAACAAGCTTTCCTCCCCAGGACCACAGGATGCCTGAAAGTCTAGATCCAAACTCATAGTTCCAAGAAGCTTAAATGTGTCCTCATTATTGATTAGAAGTGGAGTTTTTCTCATGTCACTCCCTAAGTCTGGTGGCTGCTTAGGTGCTATCTAATATACAGAATTATTTGAGTGGGAAGCCATTGCATCAGGGTTTCAGGGAGTATTATCTATCATACTTGAAGAAAGTCCATTGACACCTGAGGCGTTTCAGACCATTTCAAATTAATATTGTTCAAATTAAGGACTCTCTGCTAATTTATTCAGAGGAATATTCTGATCAGTCATACACCAGACTCCATGCTGATGCTTTCAACACCCATACACTCCCCATTCTATAGAATCTCTACCTTTATTTTGCTTCTAAACTATCAATCTTCTTTCTGCTAGTGCTTCACCCATCTTGTTTTCCTTCAAAATTCTTTTTCCTTCCCTTTTTCTTTTCTTTCTTAACCTATTGAAACAGAAATTGAACTAACGTGACATTTACCTCTGTTGTGGCATGTATCTTCATGGTGGTCCATATCCCTTCCCAATACTGCATCTGGATTGTTTTTATAAATTTATGGCATAGACTCTATTCCACTGTTTGGGCAGTGTAGCACAATAAGGCCTGATTCTTAAGTTGCCCTTTATGATTACAGATAATTATTACTCATGATTAAGAATATTGAAATTTCCAGAACATTCTTTCTTACTAAGCTCTTGATCCAAAGATCACTGAAGCTAGAGGAAGGACTTCTGCTGATGTGAATGGTCCTTACTTTAGACCAGGGCACTCTGGTTGGTATAGCCCAAAATGAGAACTCAACATTTGGGACGTTAATGTGTACTAAATCAAATCTTTTGAGGATGAGTCATCACTATACTCAGCTCTGCTCAGTGACATTTAATAATAGTGTTACAGATTTCCCAAAGTAGCCTTTTATATCTGCATAAAAATGTAAAGAAGCAAATACTGAACCAGCTTGTTGTATAATGAAGAGGGCAGAAATTGTACAGCTTTTACCACTGTAATTCTTTTATCTCCTTTCAATTTAACATTCCAAGTTGGTGCTTCTGAAATAAAAAGAAGTTTTCTTAAGGGATAACAACACTGCAGGGCTTGGAATTACACAACTGAATGAGAATATTGAGAAGGCTGCATACATCTCCCAGACAAACACTTCCAAGTAACCACCACTGGTAACCCACATAGTCCCCAGCCCATCTTGATGTGAGTATGGTTTCCAGAAAGTACAGGCTCATGCAGCACTGTTGCAATAAAAATATTTATTTATAGACTTCTAATAGTTTCTGTGCCACAGTTGCAAATTCTGACTTCATTCTTGCACCTCACTAGGGTATTATTTGCTTGTGGAGGAAGTACAGAAATACAAGGAAAAACAACCCATTAAATTAACTAAAAAAGTCTATTGGATTTCATCACTTGGTGTGTACTACTTTGTGGCTTTCCAAAGGATGATGTAAAGCATCAAACCACAGTTGTCTTATATATCCTGCAAGTTCTGGGATTTCAGATGGTCTTGTAGGTGCTAACTTCTCCCAAAACCATGACCTGCTGTTGGAAGATATTTTTTGCTGAGTTCCCTGAAGTCAGCTCCACTGGGAGATGGAGCTCATTTGGCATTTTGTGGGTTTTGTGTTGGCTGCTGTGCACAGAAGTCTCTCTGCCTGATCAAGCTCTGAGAAAAAAGACTTGGGAAAGGCTCACAGATCTTTTATATGTTAAATATCTCAAAAGTGAAATTTTTGGGAGGGGGTTGGGTTTTTGTTTTGTTTTGTTTTTAATGCTAGGACAGGGAAAAAACATGATGTGGATGGGTACAATGTGGGGAGAGATATTTTATAGTGCTGGAGTCAGAGCAACTCCACGGTTTAGGATAGCAGTAAGACAAAAATCCACAGTGAAGCAGGGTCTAAGAAGTTCATGTGAGACTGACTAGATCACTGCAGACACAGTGATCACCAGACCACTGTAAATATATTGGTGACTGTAAACAAACATTAGGACTCCTACAGCTAAGATGTACAAGCTGAAATGCCAGGTTTAAAATTGAAGAATCCCTATGGTCACACCTATGATTTAGGAGAACAAAGGTAATCAGTGACCCATTGGAATGCTATGATATGAAGGAGACTCAGCGAAACAAGTTCATTTGGTTTTTCAAGGACTAGGGAATATAGGATTAAATAATCACCTTAGAAATAATTTGTGACGTGGCTTGGAATTCCACACACATTAATCAGTGCAGATCTTTGGTCTTCCCCATCCCACTGAGGAAGGGAGATAACAAATCTGGGAAAGCACACAATGATCAGATACTCCCACATGCTTCATCTCTGTGTCAGCTGTAACACAAGGGCTGTTTTTCTGACATGGGAAACAACTCCTTGGATTAGCTAGTCTGACCATTTGCTACAAGAGGTGTAAATTGTAGTTTTACTTGGTTTTAAGTAGGATTTTGAAAGAAGGTTCAAGATGCAGGTGTGACTCTATAATAGTGACTGGACTGCGTTCAAATTCAGTGTCTTTTCCTTTCAGAGGGAAAAATTTCTAGAGATCACACTAAGTAACACTTGATTTTTAAAAGCAGAGCTACAGAAACATCAGCAAATAATTTAAAGCAAAATAAATAGGGCTTCTGTAATAAAAAATGTGCTTTTGCTGTTGTGGAAGATGTCTAAGGACTACACATGAGAGGCTCAGGTTAAAGATATATTACTCCAAAAGATTCAAACATGCCAGTATGGCTAAATGTTAGAATAAAGGAGAATACTGTAAGTAAAAAGGCATTTTTCCAAAAAAAGGGGAAATTCATGCATAGGTGAAGAAACCGGTAAGAATATGAATATTTACATCTATAATATTCATCTAAATTTTATATATATGCATGCTAAGGTGTACTAATGAAAGCAAAAAAAACTGAAAAGCATCTGCCTCTAGAAAGAGGCAAAAAGAAATAAAGGGGAAAAAAGCAAAAACACCTACAAGAAAGTTTGTGGGATCAAAACTCATCAAAGGGAAACACATTGCAAAATCTACCCAACTTATTTGTATTAGCATCACATCAGAAGCTGAAAAGCTTTCACACCTCATACATGGGGAATGAGCTTGAAAAAAATATTACAGCAAGTATGAGTGAAGATGTTTCTGGGAATATCAGTAATTCAAATCGTAACAAATAACAAGGTAGGATTTTTTTTTAACCCAAAAGCTCTGAAAGAACTCAAATACGAAGTTGATCACCACCAAATTTAGCTTAAATCTTAGTTTATCTGACAGTCTTGTTTCATAACACAGGACTGAAAAATGGCAGCCATGACACAGTCTTTAGGAAAGCTTTGCACTGGTGGTTTTCAAAAACTACAGAGCAGTAAGGCTCACTCTGGCACCAGGAAAATGTCTGAAGCCATAGTAAAGAGCTGAATTGGCAGACTCGGGGCTAAGCCAACTTTGGAAAAGTCAGCACCTGTTTAGTCTTCCTGAATCAATTTTGAAGTCAGTAAGCACACCAGTAAGTGGTGTTCAGTTCACTTAGTAGGGTTTATTCATGGCCACACGGCATGCTCAGACTTCCAGCTCACAAACCCACCAGGCTTTGATGGAAGATGGATCCTTTTCTGCTGTTATAAGGCATCACATGAGGATTTCCCAAGGCTCTCAATGATATCCCTGTCTCCACCAAAGCAAATGGGAGTCTTGTTAGAAGCAGGATGAGGCTGGAAGCTTTTAAGCATTTTTTGTTCTGTTTATGCATCTGCAGTGGCACATCTTTCCTCCCTCATTTATTATCTTTCTTGACTTCCTTTTAATGAGTTATTTTTATTTGAATTCTATTTTTCTGTTGCTTATCACCCCGAGAGCCTCTGCAGGAGAGTGGGGCATACTGTTCCCTTTGTAAATTAAGTATTAATTACATGATTAATTATTATTATGTGCAGTTCCCTGGAAGGTCTTATACAAAGACAGTTAAAATGCATAAATTCTCCAAGGTATGCCTGCAGAGTGATTATGGACTTCACGCTTATACAAAGCTATTGATTTTTCTCATGTACTCTAGTCTATAATACCATATTCTGTTCCAAATAGACACTATTTTACTATGTTCTTCCTCTTTATGATCAAGTTTTGTATAAAGTTTTATGGAAAGGGTAAAAAAAGGAAGCTGCACAATTTCACACACATAGACGGGAATTTGTTTCCTGAAAAATAACCTGTTCCCTTGGGAAGCTGGGAAACTGTATTTAACCTTTCTTTTCATTAGTTGCCCTGTATTGCCATTTTGCTTTCACACAACACTGCAATGACATTAATGAATCTTGCAGACAGTGAAAGGATTTGCACCCAGTGAACTCATAAGAAACATTGCAAGTATTTTTAGCCAAGGTCTGCTTTGGCAGTGGTTACCCCACTTGGGTCCATGGGGAGATTACATTCTAATTTATTTCAGAGACACTTGTGACCCTTTTGGATTTTCGTGCCTCCCAGTTTTCCTTCAGAAGCTGAAGAGCAGCAAGTGCATGTTGGAGGGTCAGTACAGCCCTCCCTGGCTCGGGGATACCCTGCACTCACCCCACTTCTGGGGGTTCACAGCACTCAGAGGAACATCCCCAGAACATTTTCTTCCATTCAGTAAAACTACGAAGGTAGATGTTTCTGAAAACCCCAAAAGACAGAGATGAAGTGATTGTTATGGAAATTCAGAGTGAAAGAGGGGTACAGACAACATGTGCTACCTTCTCTGTGGGCTTCTCCAATATGACAGGCCACAGTCTTGAAGACCACAGACACAGAAAATGGGGCTTCCTGCACCAGGGAGGGTTTGCCTGCATCTTCCTTCTGTCTGATTCAGGCACAGTTCTGTTCCTCCTCCTCCTGATCCTCACATGATGGTGGTGACAGGGGGAAGATCTGAGTTAAAAGGTTCAGTTTGAGAGAGCAACTCACACTCTCAGCAGTACTGGAAGTTTATCTAATCCTATCAAACCTCTCTGCTACTGTCATAACAGATGTTCACCAGCAATAATCAAAACAATACAAAAACACACAACATCCCCTCCCTAGCGAGAGGGATGTTCTGATTTGTAGATTAGATTTTTTTTTTAAGACAAAGTGTCATTAATTTCTCTAAAAATGATCTTGTTTGACAGCATGCAAGTAGAGAACAATCTCCTCCTCATGCAAGAGTATGGATGCTATTTGCCCCACTGACAATTAAGCCTCCATCCGAGAAGGAGAAGTCCATCTGCTTCTATGTCTGTCCTTTAAATCATCCGACACTGAACATGTTGCTAAACCACCTCAGTCCCATTTGTCAATTGGAGCCTCTGTGTGATTCTTGTAGGCACATCAAAACCATATTAAAACCTTCTTCTGCCCCTCCTGTGGTCCAGGCTATGAGCACGTGACAACAAGGTGATGGACAAGCACATGCTTGTAAATGTTGGTACTGTTATTTTATTTTGTGTACAGCTTCTTTTATTAAAAAGCTTTTGTACAATCTTTGGTTGTGCAGTAACAACCTTTGATTAAGTCGACAATTTTATTGCAAATCATGTAACTAATCTTTTCCAGTTACTTCTGTATGGGTACATGCAAAAAAATAAATTACCATATTAATAACTATAGTGTGGTGAGAGCAGGACTATCTGAGTTGCCCTAGTGGCCCAGGGGTCAGTATCCACCTCTGATCAGGTTCAGAGGTAAATTTTGTACATGCATTGATACCTGTGCCATACAAGCCTCAAGACTATTTCTGTCTTAATATGAGGCTGGAGAAAGTGGATGTCTGTGCCTACACCTGCACTCCCACTGAAACAAGGTAGAAGGAGAGCCAAGATAGAAGGAGAGAGGCAAGAGCAGCCTTTCCGCCTGACAGATAGGATAACCACTACCAGCACTACCAGGCATCGGCCAGTGCCGAAATGTGGTACAACAGGCAAGTAAGAGAAACTCTCTCTAAAATGATGAAATAGCACAATGCAGCTGCCACCACAGAGTTTGCAAGTCCCATGAGAGAGATGGAAAAACACTGGTAGAGAGGAGCCAAGTAAGTCATACTGTAGCTACTTGGCACACCAAGTAACCATCACTTGGAGGAATCGTGTCCAGCTGACATACTTGTGCAATGGGAACTAGAGTTCCGAACAGGTAAGCATGGAGGGAGCCAGAGCAAAAGCAAAACTTCCTTCCAGCAGCTTTGACACATAAATATGAGTGCTGCTGGAGTGGGACACCTTCAGTACACAGCTCACTCTGTCCACCAGAGCTGGTGCAGGGAAGGAGAGTGGCAAGAGACGTGAGCACCAGGGCTCAAGTGTCAAGCCAGCTGCCCTCACTTGCCTTCATCCCTAGTTTTGAGACATTCTCTCATTACACATCCTTCAGTAGCACATGAAGCCAAAACACCATCCCAAAATATGCAGGTGCTGCACACGGCTGCCAAAGGCAGAAAGCAGAAGGAGAGGGAATGTATTGCAGGTATTACAATGAGGGAGCGGGATGTGAGCTAAGTGACAGCAGCAATACCTCCACCGCCCTTCCATGGGGCTGAAGAGATCATCCTGAGCTCCCACAGCTGGCACTGAGACAGACCAGACCCCTGCCCCACCTCTGCCCCTCATGTCAGATGAACCCACCACACCTCAATGCCACCCAGTAGCTTGGCCACGTCCTGGCTCCTGCCACCGCCTCAGCGGCACATCCAGGAACAGCCACAGCCAATGGCAAATAGCGGTTGTAAAGCAGGGATGTTCACGGACTCAAACTTTAAGTTCTGTCCCTAAAATGAATTGGAAGCATCTGGCTGTTTTGCTGTTGGTGGGTAATGATGCAGCCCCGTCGCAAGCCCAGATGTGATTCTACATTCCTGCAGCTGTTCTGGTGGGAGTTTCAACACCCAAAACATCTGCTATTGGGAATCAGAGGCACGATACTTACATGATCTTTTAGGGCTGTTATTTTTGTATGTTTGCAATTTTGTTTTTTCCTTTCCTTTGGAAAATACTTTCTATTTATGTAACATCGCTTTCCCTTTGTCCAGTAGTGACCACTCCCCCCGTGAGAGTAGCCCCATGTAAGGTTGTTCTGGACATCTGCAGCACTGTGCATGAAACACAGCAGATTCACGTGTCACAAATGAGGTTTATGGGGGCTGAAGCTGCAGAATGCTATGGTTTGTCATGTAAATATGTATGTAGGGAGCTGCTAAAATGAAATCATTACTGTCTGCTGCATAAATATGTATCTAGACCATCTTAATAATACAGAAATGTCCATCTATCACAGGTGGATGATATACTTAGCCTGTGGGAGAAATTGCTGTTTTGACATCCAGTAGTTACTTAAATCTATTTAAAAAAAAAAAATCATCAAGGCAAAAGAGATGAAAAGCCCATACCGTGATTTTACAAGGACAATAAAGGGAAGATGAAAGCTTTCAGGAGAAAGTGAATTCTGAGCTGTGGGGAGGTAGTGAAGCCTTATAATGCCCAGACTTATCTACTAAATTTTGTAGGGAAAAAAACCGCAGTCCGACTGGGACCTCTAAATACCAGGATTAATCCTGAAGTAAAAGTTCATTATTATATTACTCAAAGCCATTAGAAACAGATTTTCTAATGGAAATGCTGACTTTGCACTGTAACACGAGCAGTCGATATTATAATTTCTTATTTCCTGTTACCATGGACAGTTCGTACACTGGAAAGAAACAGAGGACTTGGAAAATTTATACAAGAAATCATGTCATGCCACTTCTTACCATGCAGTTAATTACAGTTTGGTTCGTGCTGCGTGACTTGGCGCAGGTTTGCCAGCCCTCTGCATCTGGAAGCCATCCCTTGCCCTCCTGCTTCAGGAAGTTATTCCTACACCTTTGAGGTGCTGCAGAGGACGTGCTATCAAGTCTTCTGTGTACTGATCAACACCCAGAAAGCAGTAATTATTGTGCTTCTGGTGCTCATGTTATTGTAGGGAAGCGAGAGGCAGGGAGGCCATGGTGAGGGTCACAGGGCTGGTGGGAGGCTCCATCTGCATGGAACTGGCAGGCAGCACAAAAGCCAGGGCAGAGAGGAAAAAGCCAAAATAGGTATTAAGAGAAGTTGAAGACACCAAGGACAAGGAGGCAGGGGCAGCAAAATCATGGGGGCAAGTGTCAAGGAATGAGAAAATTGAAAGGTTGGTCAGAAAAGGAAGGAAGGAAGGAAGTCTGGAAAGCTGCTGCCCTCAGAAACATCGCCTTATTTGTGCACTGCACGGTGGGGCTGTCTGGAGAAGAGCCACTTCTGGACAGGGTAAGGGCTCCTGGGACAAACTGGGAAGCCTTGAATTATCCATCCCAGCATAAGGAAGCAATGAGGAAATGGAGCTGAAGAGGAAGATGGGAGTGGAGGGAGAGGCACATCAAAGACATCAAGCAGAAATATTGTCTTCTTTTGCAGAATGGGACAAAGCCCCCATTTCACTTTTTTATGTTTTCTTTGGATTGTTTTCAAGCGAAGCACCCTGGGTTGCTTGCTACCTCTCGAGCAAAGAAACTCCAGCAAAGCAAGCCCAGCTCCTCACTTTGGCATCTCAGTCAGCAGTAATTTATATTGCTGTTCCTCCTTAATAAAATCCATCGTGCACTCCAAAAGAGTAACTAGGACACTTAGTTTTTATTCCACATGCATCTCATTTGTCTTCAGCAGGTTCTTCCATAATCTCATCATTATTGCAATCACCCTCTGAGGACAGCTGACTTGCATTAATCAGCTAGGCCTCTCATCCCTCACTAGATTCTTTACAGTTTTACTGTGCCCTTGGGCATCCTAACTTTACTTGAAAAATTAATAAACCTCCCCTCTCTTATCTTACCTTATTAATGTCTGTCTTTGTAACCCATTATCCCTGCATCTCTTCAGTGACCATTTGAGGATGTGGTTACCACCAAAGGATTGTGCCCTGGTGAGGCAGCACACGAGTGTGCCCTACATAATTGAAAAAAAAAAGAAAAAAAAGAAAAAAAAAAAAAGAGGAGTGGAGGTGATGAGAGAAAGAAGGAAAAGGACTGTGAAAACTTTCAGCCAACAATATTGTTTACAAGGGAGAATAAAAATATGGGAGATGCTAAGAACACAGTATAGATTATTCAGATTATTCAAAGAGTTCATTTTTGCCTCACTCCTCATATCATGTAAGCAGCCCCTTCTCCATGCATACCCCAGCTCCCACCCATCCCTTCCTGCTCCCCTTCCCTCTCACACACCCTGTTAAACCTGACTCGCTCATTTTGGATGTTTTGAAACCCTGGTACATTAATCACTTGTGTTTGCACACACTTTATGTGGGTTGTTGGTCATGGTCTGTAGTTATACTGGCTGTCTCCCCTGCTTACTTAAAAGTACAATCCAATTGAAAATAAAGATTTTGCAGGTTTGCTCATTTCACACAGCGATAGCAGCTGGTAAGTGTCTTTTGCAATTCATCAGAGGCCTCCCAGACCACCTGCTCTTGGCATCCTGCAAACAGCTGGCTCTGTGTAAGTACCATAAGCTATTATCTTACTTAATAAATAATGAAATAAAGGAAGAAAGCAGGACAAAACCACATCTTTGTAAATAACATACATTCATGACTAGCCATTTCTCCTGTTTCGGAGAGGAAGGAAATCAAGTTAGGATCCTTTGCTGGCTTTAGCAGTACCTTAGCATAGAAGATGAGATAAATCAACACTAATACATAGGGCTCTGTATTTTTCTTTCTTTCTTTTTGAAACCTGCTCTATTTCTGAAAAGGCCATAGGGAGCTTTTCTGAAACTTCAGCTAATGTCACCAGATGTCCCACTATTGAGAGGTGACTCCTGGTCTTTGAAAGACTGCCCCACTTAGATGTTTTTTTAAATGAACTTTTGTCCTCTCTTTCTGGTCCCAAGAGAAGCTATGAGGTCACTTTCTGCTCCCCAATGCTTTGCTGCCCATGAGGCTGCTGCCAGGTGTCCTCCAGGCTGGGGGAAGAGCTTGTCCATCCAGAGACAGGCTGGAGCTAAGTTCAGAAAGGCCATGAGCCACTGGAGCTGGAGCATGAAATGCATCCCTATGACTGGCAAACAGCTTCAGAGGTGAGAAGAAGGAAGTAGATGATGGGGGGAAACAGTGCCAAAGTATTCCCTCTGAAGACAAATAAAGGTTTTAATAGGAAAGTGCTGCATTTTGGGCACAAAGCCTGTATCTCATAAGGATTTTTATTTTTTAATCTATGAATTCTGCGAGGCGCATCTAACAGATTTCTTGCTCTGTAAACAAAGGCAATAAATAAATGCAATCTGTTGCATGAATGATTTATATCAACACAATTTAAATTTAAGGTCTGATTTACCTTATTTTTTTAAATGGCCTCCTGTTTTATGTTTGCTATAAACTGAGGATGCGAGAGGTGACAGTTGGAGACTTGACTGCCTGAGCAGTGGAGAAAACTGGGAAGTTCAGAGTCTGCCACGGTTTGCAGACACAGAGCCACTCTTTCTCCCACAGAGGAAAGCCTTGCTCTGCAGGCTGCCTCGTTCCCTTTAATGGCAGTCCTCCTGTAGGAAGGTATTAATCACTGCAAGATGTCTGACCCCAGCTCCTGCTATTGCAAGTGAAGACTGGGAGAGGAGTTAAAAGTCTGTTTTTAACATCCGGTAAAAAAGAAAAAAATACTTGTGATGGTTTTCAGAACAATTATTTCTTCCCTCTTGTCTTGCAACTGCCCTATGATATCTGCTACTGAAACTGCAGACCAAGGTATCATTCCCTCTCCAGAAATCAGATGGAGCAGCTGGCTCCAAAAGTGGGGTGGAAGGGAAGGATCCCTGGTTGGATCCCATCTGTCCCAGTCAACATGGCTGCACTGGGATGTTTCAGTTTGCTGCCCTCACAGATCAGGGGTGAGTTGATACCTTCCTGACACGGCACACAGCCAGGAGGGGGTGAGGCAGGCACTCTGCCTCAGAGAGATGTCTCTGATGGGCCCCTTAAAATCTGTGACTGACAGGGCCATGCCATACACTTCTAATGAAACATTTAAATATCTCAGGAAGCATGACAAATGTTCATGACATCCATGCAGGTTTTTCTGTTTCACTGCAACCTTCCTGCCCTTTCTGGTCTCTCCCTCCTCTTGTTTTCAAGTCAGCTCCAGAGACCAACTCACAGATAAACATGAGATAC
Organism: Dicaeum eximium; assembly: GCA_013396995.1. Classification (NCBI taxonomy): domain Eukaryota; kingdom Metazoa; phylum Chordata; class Aves; order Passeriformes; family Dicaeidae; genus Dicaeum; species Dicaeum eximium. Next base: position 421,152 of record VWZP01001398.1, on the reverse strand, counting down.
AAAAAAAGCCAGCCAAGCATGACCTCTCCTTTTGGGAGATGCTGGGGACAAACAACCACAAAGAGAAGTCTTGAAAAAAACTCTGGTGTGAAGAGCACCAGTGGCTGGTTTCTGCTGATTCAGTCCTTTCTAGACTGATTTCCAAGCCTGCAACATGGCAGATCATCTCTTTGGACCATTGCTATTCCAGCAGCAGGGCTGCTCATTCAGGGAGCATGGTTTTATGCAGGGAACCACTCATCCCAGCCTCTGCAGGTAGTGTTTTCCTGTTAAAATGGGAGCAAAGGAACAATGGGCTTTGACAACTGATGAGCAGTTATGCTGCTTTGATGAATCTGGTGAGGTCTCAGGAGAAAAGTAGCAGGATGGGTGGCAGCACTTCTGGGTGTGTCAATGGGATCTGCAGAGGGTAGAGTGGAAGATCTAAGTCAGTCTCAGATACTGAATGTTTTGTGGCTCCTCTCTTGTGGCATTTATGTACTTCTAAGACTATGAAGATGAATCCTGTCCTACTGAACAGCATGTGGTACCTTTGGCTTGCACTGAGCTGGAGCCTGGAGCAAAAGCCTAGACCTAAATGTTCCTCCATTCTGTGTATGAGATTTTCTTTATGTCCTATATCTTCCAGCTTTTTCTCTTTTTGCCACTAAGCATTTTCTGAAACTTGTGGCTAGAAGCTATAGTTTTTATGATATTTTTAGTACACTGCAATGGTTGTTTAAAGTGCACCTTATAAAACTGCAGTCCTCAGCCAGCTCCCTATAAACTGGTTCTGTTTTACATCAGCCGGTTTCAAACCTTCCTTGCCATTTTTCACCCTCCCCTTTTAATAACAAGGCAATCTATAGCAACCATTTCTCTTGCATGTGGTGATGCAGCCTACTCAGAATTCAAGACAGGAGGCTTTTACTTTCCTTTATTATTTCACCAAGACTAAAATCCTCTAGATACTATTTTCATTTTTAAGAGCAGCCTGGGTAAACACTGAAGATGGAATTAAGAATTTTTCTCTTGACAGAAAGGAGCTTGAATAAAATGAACATGGGATATAGCATAACCTAGCCAGGAACTGGAAAAAAGAAAACTAGTGATTCATTATGAGCACAGGCTCAGTATATCATAACTTTATAACTCAGGCTCCAAACATCTTGAAACACATGGGCAGTTCAGATCCCATTTTTGGTCTGGCCAAATCTGTGGTTGAACTGGTCTTTCAATATTAATTTTGAGGAGTTTGGCTTTGCAGCCAGCAGATTTTGTTTTTCTATAGAGAACAATGATGAGCATTGCGCAGAGTGTATGAGCTTTGGTTTACATCTGCTCTTCAACAGCAAGGATATTTCTTTGAGTTAAGTGAACTACCATAAGACCTGCAATACCATATTTTTCTTGATGATGTTGACTACTTCTTTTTCCATGAGGATGGAACCACAGCAAGTGTCATCTCCTGTATGATACTGATGTCTCTAATTAAGATGTTACAATACTTCTATTGGAGACTGCCTGGAATACTCAGCCAAGAGCAGAGCACCACTGCAGCAGGCACATGGCATATATATGTAATAAGAAACTTAATGCTGTGAAAAAATACCCATCAGTGAATCCCATTCATCACTTGTGTGCCAGCCTCAGTGGGATTTGTTTTCTGCTTGGATGGGGAACACATGCTTTCAAAACCTCATTAGGGACAAGACTGGGGATGCCAGAAAGAAAGTATTTTTACTCTCTCTATCATGGTTATTGTTTTTATTTTGTTTCAGTGTTATTTTTGCTGAGGGAATGGAGTATCAAACTCTCACTTGTGGAAGTTTCTGCCAGTCTCTTCTGAATCTCATATTCCACTCCAGCCCTTCAGTACTTGCTTGTCTTTCTCCAAGTATCGTCATGCACAAGGCAACATGTTTTTCAAGCTGCCTGCATCTGCCATTGGAACTCCCATACTTTAGTTAAAAACTAAAAGTAAATGGAGGATATGGAGTATCAATGGGAGGTAGCACTCAAGCTGATGGTGCAGCAGTGTTAATTACACAATGCTTTTATTGAGCAATTCAGTGGTAATTCTTACTGCTATTCCTCCTTAATAAGATCCATTGTGCACCATAAAATAGTAACTAGGACACAGTTTGTATTCCACATGCATCTCATATCTCTTTAGCAGGTTCTTCCATATCCATAATCTCATCATTATTACTATTACCCTCAGAAGACAGTTGACTTGCATTAATCAGACAGGCTGCCATTCCCTTGCCAGATTTTCTGCAGTTTTATTGTGCTTTTGGACATTTTAATTAACTTGAAAAATTAATTAAAAATCTTACCTTATTAATATCTCCTACTTTCCCCCTACTCAGTAATCCATTATCACTGTTTATCATCACTGACCATTCAATTCCAGAATGGTCTTGTAAGGGGAGAGCACACCAGAATGCCCAGATAATGCTGAAATGATGGGGTGACTCTGAGACATCTTGAAGTACTCAATTCTGTCTTTTACTTAAAGTACACATGACTGTCGGAGAAGCTAAACCAAATGGCTGCAGCCCATTAAAGACAATTCCAGTTCCTTCCCACTCAGAGTCCATCATAAATGCTCAGATCTTTCTTCCATGCTTGTACAGTTAGTTGGAGGTTGCCAAAGAATGGACTGAAGGAAATGAAACAAAAGCCAACCCATTTAGAGATGCCATGACACATCCCTGAAATGTGGTCACCAACCATACTAGTTACAGTTTTACAATGCTCTTTATGAAAAAAAGAAAATTAAACAGAGAGCTGTAGAAATTAATAAGGACTCCATGGAAATTACTCTTAAAACATATGCAGTTTAATAGAGAAAAAAAAACCTTTCTACTAGTATTTTTAAAACAAGCTGCAGAACTCTGTAAAGAACAGTTGCCTCAACATGAAATTCTTTAGGGGAGTTTAAAATTCACAAGAGGTTGCAATTTTTGTACAGAAAATAAAGTGCTTGTTAGAAAGGGTATTTTTTGTACATTTTTATCTTTTGTACCACACTTCCATGGGTTGCCCAGCACTATTAATATGATTAAATCATGATTACACTGGCATGAGCAGTTGCACTGGGCCAGCTAGACTAACAGCAAAGAAGAGAACACCATGCCACAAGGCTGCACAGGCTTGTCCTCAACATTTCTGGTGGAGGTGCCAGCTGGGATCTCACCTCAGCTCTTCAGCTCATACACAGGGTGATGCCCAGGCTGAAAGATTTGGAAATAAACCAGCAGATTTTTGATTCAGTGCACCATTATTTTTAATTGCCTCTTATTAATGACCTTCCAACCATATGTCAGTGGAGTCACTACAAATTACCTCAGCTTTAAAACTTACTCAATGCTGTATCTTGATCTTCTGTTAAGAAAGCCAATACACACCTAAGCACGTTCCTCAGATTTTAGGAATGGGAGTCCTCAAGCTGCTGAAGGGAGAGATGATCACTTACCTTGGAAGAGCTCACCTCCCTTTTCCCTGGAAAGGAGAAAGGCAGCACCTGTTACTGTAGTCATCCACATAGGATCATCTGCAGGGAAGATTAAGAAATAAAGCCAGGTTCCTACAAATATCACTCTTTCACAAAGAAATGAGGCCTGCTGGAAACCTGGTGAGATTTGAGCCTGGTGAGATTTGAGCTTTACTTTCCTAACAGTAAGGGAAGCTTGTCCTGTGGTAAAAGTGTTTGGCTCATGGCTTAGGAGATGTGGGTTAAATTCCGCTCATGGGTATCCTGTGCACACAAATAATTTAGATATTGCCTGTCATGTTGCTCACCTGCAGTCAGAGCCATGTAAGCAGCTAACTAACACTACTGCTCAAGGGAGAGAACTAAGATCAGGGGGAAAGTGAACTGATTATTGAAAATTTAAAACAAAAAGAAGTTAATTGTTCCAAACAGATAAAATATAAATATTCTGAGCAAGCACAGCACACCTGCAACTCCTCCCAAACAGGACAATTCCAAGAGCTCTCCATACACCAGTAAAGCTGCTAAATGTACAGAGACAGAATTTATAAGAAATCCTAAATAGTGTATCTTTCTCATTCTTTTTAAATAAGTGACCCAGATGCCTTCCTTAAACCCTCTGTCCTGCTCTCCTTTTGAACTAACTCCATTTATACTCTCAGTTGCCTGAGCACATCGTCAAGCAATAGTGACATCAAGTGGCCTGATCACCAGCATTTTTGTTTCCCTGCTCATCCCGAGGGCAGATATTGATTGTCATCAATCCTTTGTGTAAACAGATCTGAAATAAATCCAGTGTCAGACATTTATCCTGTGGAGGGTATTGCTTATCAACTTGATTTAAGTTATGTTTATATGTGAGTAAAGTGTGATTTACAAGACACCTTCCAACTTTTCACTGTATGGTAGTTTAAAAGTTCTCTATCAGAAATATACCTGTATAATCCTGACAGTAAGAAGATTAAGAGCCACCCTCTCTCATCTGATATATAGCACAAGTAGAGCAATGCAGTAGGCACGAGGATTATTTATCATTTGAATTCCATGAGTGCCTAGTATCCACCAGCAGAGATCAGGGCCATGTTGTGCTAGACACTGCAAACACATAAGGAAAAATGAGGAGTCCCCCCAATGAGAAATGCAAAGGGCAGAAGCAGTCAGAAGGTGGGAAAGCACAAATCTATGAAGAGACAAAAGCAACATAGTAGTGTAGTCCTGCCCCAACAGGTTCTGAGGAACAAGGAGGGATAAAACCCTCTTATATGGTGACAGAACCCCTAAAAATATGAAGGCAATTGCGGTGGCAAAACCATCACTGTTGGATGGAACATCTTCCTCCACACTCTTTCATCAGTAACTGTGATGGTGTATGTGAAGTATATTTAACCACACTTTCAGGGGTTTCAGAAACCTTTGGGTTTGGGCAGCAGTGGACAAGGTAAAAAGCAAGTTGGGGAAGGTGATAAATACCACAAGCATGTGGTATTTAACCTAGTAATGGCAAGCATAAGATTATGGAAGACACAAGAGAATGTGAGTAAAAAAAGATGAATAAGGGTGGTAGGAAGGAAAATGGTACATGATCAGGGATTCTTTTGCCTCTCATATTAAAGGTGGTGGTCACAGCCATATGATAGCACAGCCTCATCTGACTGCAGCTGTCTCTAAACTGGTCACCGGGCACATACCTGGATCCCTGGTTGCCAGAGGGGCTTGAGGCCTCTGCAGTGCAGCTTCAAAGATACTGACAGGCATGCTGGTTAACTGGCACCTGGCACTGGTCCCTCATCTTGTGCTAAAATCACACCTTGCTGTGGAGCTACATCCATAGGACCACTTGGTTCCTTTGCATCAGAAGTGCAATACGAGGGAGCTGCATTTCCTGCTAGAGGAAAGTCTAAGGAGCCAGGTTGATTGTGCACTTGTCCCATGTTTCTTTCTGTGTCCTGACATTTAAATAGCCAGATTCCCATTTCCTTACCCCCAAACTGAGAAGTTAGCAGGCTTGCATAGCAGTGTCTACTGGTAGAGCCCATGGGTATTCAAGGCCCCAAGTCCAGCTAAGAAGTGTCTCATGGCACACAGCAAGAAGCTGCACATCCAGAGTGACTTGTGTGGCACTTGTACAGCACACACAGAGCCACAGGGGGGGAAAGAGAGAGAAAGAGGCTCTTGAAGCTTGGAGGCCCAGATTACAGGCCCACCACCTCATGCTGTCAGACAGCCCTGGTTATAGCTAAGTACAGGTGCAAGTGAGAGAGCATGTTCCTTGTTATTAGTTATTCACCATGTCTGCTCCAACATTCATTAGTCTCCTGTTTAACTAGAGTTATTCAAGTTAGGAGTAGTGACAATACCATATGACTTGTGTGAACACACACACGGTGAATAATGAAGAGCGGATATCCAAAGTGAACCTCTCACTGGACTGAAAATGCTTCGTCCAAGCTGTTTAACAAATACTTATAACAAATACTTATTAACAAATATTTCCATTGACAGAAATCCTTGTTGAGGAATAACTGATGCATGTACAGAAGAAAAAAACACACATCACCAGCCCCCAAATTTACTCACTGTGAATAATCTCAGTAGACTCTACTTTCCTGCAACTATGGGAAACCTCCCTTGGATCCACAAAAGGAGGAAATACAGCTTTATATATCTACACAGTATTCTTTTTTTGTTGCTGTTATGACTTTTTGTAGTATTCTAGACAGAGGTAGTACTGAAATAATTTCCTCTGACAGCAGACTATTAAGTGGAGGCACAGCAGAAAGTAGGACAACGTTGCAGCCACACAGGGGCTCACTCACCCTTTCAGGTTTCAAAGGGAGGGGTGTTCCTCCCAGTAGCAAGCTGCCCAAATAGGATGCAGGGACTATGCAGAATGAATGGAGATCCCTGGGCACAGACTTGTTCCATCATTCAAGTCTATTAAGGCATGACATTTACTCTGGCTTTCTCATGTTAGGTTGTCATATCATGTTGAATTCAGTACTTGACCCCAAAATGAGTGGTGGCAGAATCAGAATGGTGAGACAACCAACAACGAAGGTTACATGAGCTGGAAATTATCTCTTACGAAAAAAACGGAAAAATAAATCTAGCCATATCTCCTGATTTTTATAACAGGCAGGCTGGGCAGATATTCATGGACTATGCATGAATGCATAGCAGCTTGAAAACTGTCCCAAACAGCTTAGGGGAACTGCTTGGGAGAAACTAATGTGTAAGACTTCCAAAGCAATCAAAAACGTAGCATGGTCTGAAGTGGTTGCAATCTTCTACCTTGTGTTCTGCCACAAAGTGCTACGAGCCTTGAATTAAATCAGAGACACAAGCTGAAAGTGTGGACCTGTAGCCACAGCTTGATCCTAATGTAAAGCTTACCTCACCTCACCAGAATGATCCAGGACAGTGTTATAAACCAAATTTTCACATCCTCTGCCGTCTGGCATAGCACAGAGCATCTTCCTTGGAAAATATATAACCTAGCAGAAATAGAAATATATAGACCCAGGATGCCAAAAGAATTTGCCCTTTGCAATCAGGATCGATTTTCATTCTTAACACACCTCTTTGGTCCATTTAATTTCATATTGCTCTGTTTTGTTTTCAGCACAGGAGCCATGGGTAGTGCTGCAGATAGAGGGGGAAAATCCCAGAGCTGTATTAAAAAAAATTCCAGATGTAAAGCAAAATGGATTAATACACTTTTCTACAAAGTGGTAAAATGAAAACACATCTGATAGACTTCCACACAGTTTGCCTCAGGCAAAGAGCATTCCATTAAAATAAAAATACATTTGGTTAGAGCAAATTAAATGTAACCAAGAAGGAATAGTTTGAGGTCAAAGGTGAAGCCACTTTACTTGCACACATGTTTTCAATCTGTTTGACCTCTGTGATCAGCAAAGCTCAGATGTGCAAAGGGGAAGAAGCTTAAAAGAGATTGGGAAGAATAAAAAAATAAAATACAAAGAAACGCATAAAAGATCTGCATAATATAATTGTAAACTCTCCGTACTAAAATAGGAAAAGTTGTGAGGAGTTTTTCTGTGATCTTGCTCTGGTTGATATAGGACCTGGAAGATCTTGGCCATATTGCAGGGCAATGTTTCTTCTCATCACCTGGAACAGAAAGAATGACTCTTAAGCTGTTGTGGCAGGGGTTTGTGTGCCTGGTGGTGAATGGTCCTGAAAAGACTCTAGAGAAGTGGATCAAAAAGAAGAAAAAGAGCAAGTGAAAGCCTTTCTGTTGAAGCAGTGCTCTGTTTCATGTACACTTCCCGGTGAATGTGCTCCAGCTTCTCTCTTGCATGCAAATTTTTGAGGCAGGATTTTGTCCAATAAACCAGGAGACCAGGGCAATCAGGCATAGGACAGAACACTGATGTTTTTCTGGGTGGCAGCTTCCAACACAATTTTTGCTGTGACTTAAATCCACAAGGGATAAGCAGTACATGTCCTTCCTCCTTTATGAGACTAACATAATACAAGGTCTTACTCCAGCACTCTGGAGTGTCTCCTTGGCAGACAGGGGTTTGAGCAGGAGCAGGGAAAATGGGATTGTGTGTTTTGCCTCAGCTTCCTCCCTTCCTCTCCTCTCCTCTACTCTCCAACAGACACCATGAGTCAGAATCTTCATCAGCACAAGGTGAATGTTTTGCATCCACGCTCAACTATGTCCAAAAAGAAGCAAAACAGCCAAACCAACCCCAGCTAAGGTTTTCCTGATGTTTGCTCACTCCAGCTTACATAGCTCATAATGCTATAAGCTACAGACCCTTTTATTGCCAGCCATGGGTTTACAATGCCTGCTAACACTGCCCTGCTAGCCTGCATTTAACTGGCCTTCCCAACTAGCTTTCCCCTGCAGCTCATGCCTGAGAGAGGAGCCTCTCAGTGATGGCTGTGCCTTGCAGCTGAGCCTTAATCATGGCAACAAGAAGGGATTTTGCTCCACACTCCCAATGGAAGGCTGTCACATGAGCATGGACCAGAAGACCACAGATCTTTTGGACAAACTAGACCCATCCAAAAGCTGTTGGTTTGTTAGGCTGCTGTTTTGAAGCCAGTCAATTCAGCTACTCCATCTTTCACAACTTATCTCTTTGCTGTGAGTTAGCAAATCCATTGGCCCCTCTCCATCTGTGGCAGCTGTGTTACTGCCTGTATTGCTGCAGGAAAGAAATGTACTTCACATCTTTCCTAGGCTGTTACTGCAGATGGACCCATGCAGAGTGCTGCAGCTGCAGGTTGCAGCCCTGGTAGCTCACTGCCCACCCACACTCTGGCAGGCACCAGTGTGGCCAGTGCATCTGCTCTGCAGGGCCCCAAGCTCACCTGGGGGGCTTGGGGCTCATCTGGGCTTGGAAGGCTTGAGAGGCATTTCCATGGGGACTTTCAGCATTCTTTCTTCTTCTCAGCTGCTGCAAAGCAGCAGATAACCACAAATGCATTTTTCAAAAGGATAGTGTGCCTGCATCTCTACTAACTCCTGATCAAGAACAGCAGCTCTGTGTTTGCCAGGAATTCATGTCCTCTGCTCCTGAAATCACAAAGCCAGTGTGGATGATAGGACCTGAATAAAAGTCAACTAGACAATATGGGTTAAAATTGCATGAAAATCTGGAAGGTGGTATTCAGAATATGCACTAAGAATGTGTGCTTCAGCGGCAAATCAATCCCAAACTTCTGACCAAAATTAACCCTGCTTTGAGTCAGTCCCAAAGCTCACACCCCAGAGCTTTGGGGTAGTAGGGATCTTGAAATGAGGCTTGAATCATCTGGAAGATCAATGCTATTTACACCTTACTCGATGGCAGCAGCACATCCAAAAGGGATTTGCTACACCTCTCAGAGTAGCCAGGATCTGGGAGGTCAGCCTTTTTATTAACAGGCAACTCTGTGCCATGTGAGGAACAGCAGAATTTACACTTGCCATCTGCAAAATGAATTACATGTTCCAGGCATCTGCAGCTTCATAAATTATAACACAGTGTCAACAGTGCACCTGTGAGGAGATTTCAGACAACAGGAGCAAAGAAGCTGCCGGTGCACCGAGGGGATGCCCAGGCAGGAACGCTGGGAAGGCATTTGGCTGCTACCTCCTTCAGCTTGCCCGAGCTTTTCCCTCCTGCATGCCCAGCCGCCAGCAGATTTGCACTACCAAGAGTCACGGAGAGTGCACACTTTTATCAGCCTTTTAAAGGCCGGGCTCCTTTCTGTAATTAGGCGTGGGGATGAGGCTCTGCTTGGCCTTCCTCTGTGGTCCCCCCTGAGCATGAGTGGTGAGGGGCCCTTGGGGGAGAGGGGGCAGGCAGGGGGCCGGGGGGCTGGGGTTTTGCATATGAGATTAAGGAATGAAGATCCCATTCGTTTTGCTTTTATCTGTCTGTGTGCTGAAGTCTCTGCTTTCCCTGTGTTATATTCAGCGTGCAGAGTGACTCATCTGCAAGCGCAAATTACCTTGCTAAAGTATTCTTAGGAGAAATAATTAGCCACAAGCACCTCCTCTCCAGCCTCCTGTATGTGCCTCCGGGGACTGGGGCGCTTGACATAAATCATTTAGTCCCGAGCCCTAGCACACACCTTTCCCAAAGGACTCCATAATTGGCAAAGTAGTTGCCAGCCGGGTTTAAAGTGATTTGAAATTGTTTTCCATACAGCCTTGCTGATAGCAAAAGGTTTCCCCCTTTCCTCAAGCATGAGTTACAGTAACATGATTGGATGTAACCCGTTATTCAGTTCAAGCTGTGATTCTGATACAGTATAGACAATATAAATTCCCCAGAGTTCCGTGAGGCCACCTCAATGGTCCATTTAAGTCCAATTCAATTAGGCTCACTATAGTTCTTAGGATTTCTTAGGTATGTTTGCAGCAGCCTTGGGGTTTGAATGTGAGAACAGTATTCATCTAGGAGTTTTAAATTAGGTCTCAGGTGTCATCATTCTAAATGAATTATTACAGTGGTGTGTTCATGCCATTACAGGTAAGGTTATGTTAGTATCTCCACTCAGCCATATTAATGCACCGAGGGCTGGAGCTTGGTATGTAAGGTCCTTGCCTTACAGTGTCTGCTTTAACCTCTTCCTCAAAATAATCGGGCTGCCGGGCACCAAGCTGTGTTTAAAATACATGTAAATAGGTTGTTTACTTTCATTTCCTGACTGATTGTCAGCAATGTGAGCTAGGACGTGCTGGTACACCCGCAGCACTGCCAGTGCACCTCCCTCCACAGAGAGCTGAGGGAAAGGGCGCCTGCCCAGCCTCTCACCCTCACTGCCTGTGGCAAATAGCTGTGCAGAGAGGAATGGAGTGCTAGGATGGGCAAAGTAACAAGGGAAAGACTGCAAACCGTGCTCCTGCCTTTCTTTCAGCTGTTGGGTTTGGAGTCCTGGTTTTGCTTCATTTCCCTAGCCACAGCTCGTGGGGAGGGAAACATGAAGATGTGCTTCAGTTTGCTTTCCCCAGCTTTTCTTCATTTGTGTCTACATCTGATCTCCCTCTGGTATTTAATGCTCCTCTCAGTGCTTTCAGGAATGAGTGTGGTGAGGGAAGGGAAGCACTTCAGCAGCCCAAATGGCCCCTCCATATTTCATGTCTACAGATGGACACCATTTGGCTCCTATAACAAGGCAATGCAAATGTAGATGAAGCTATGTAGATGAAGCTTACTTCAAAGAAGGAAAAAAGAAGAAGCAGAGAAGATTATTAATTTTTAGCAGGGAAATCTGGAAGCCTAAACTGGCATTTGGATTGAATCCTGAGACTAGCTTTAAAGGTCAAAGATAACATGTCTTTATTGGCCTATGTGTCAAAATCATGTTCATTGTTTTACTCTGGTCCCATCTAGTGGCTCCAACAGAAAGTGAGAGACCTTCACTCCATTGCTGTATTAACTGGAATAGCCACAGTCTCACTAAGGCAAAACAGAGAAGGGGCAGGGGATATTTCACAGGTGGAGACCTGAGAAACAAAGCAATCAGTTGGCCTTTACATAGTTTCACACTGGCTGTCAGGTCTCCTGGATCCAAGCCTCCTGAGACCCATGGAGTGCTTTCTAGAAGAGTATCCTACTTCTCAGAGCCATAACCTTTTATGATTGTTTTTATCCTGGAAATTTCACTTAGTTTATCTCCACTCTGATTTGCTACATCTTGCCCCTATGCTCCTGGGAGAAACATGTCAATATTTTGCCTGTGTTATGTAGAGGGATAGTCAGAAGAAAAGACTCAAAATCTTTCCTCTGCTTTCTGTCATATCTTTGCTAGGGCAGACTGTAGCCCTAAGGTCCTTCCAAGATCAAATAAATGCCTCCAGGAAGAAAAGATCAAAGGAGAAAAAAGCTTAAGAAGTCACTAGTCTGGGTATTTCCTTCTATTAGAGTGGCCAATCATGATTCAAGCAGTCTCCTGGGTTACAAAAATTATGGGGCAAAGCACTTTTCTCTGGGGACAGAGGCCCCCAGGTGAGAGAGAGCATCTGTAGGGCAAATCCACACAGGCAGGACTCACTTTTCTCACAGCCATCTAGAAGAGAGTCAGACCTCACCCACAGGCCAAGTAGCAAGATTAGTACCAATTATTTCCCAGATTCTCAGCAGGGCCTGTGGGCAGTGCAGCACTACCACAAGCTTCTGGCCATCTCAGAGCCAGGGTTTAGGCTGAGCAGAGACATGGGATCCATGAAGGTCACTGGTCCTCCAAAGGAATTTGTGGCATATGCTGAGGAAGGGCTCTGCTGTTTCTGGACCTGAGCTGGGATATCCTGACTGCCTCATTATGCCATAGGAACTTCTCTGGGGGATTAACACTAACTGGGGGATGCCTGCACTGTGCATAGATGACCAAATATACTATCTAGGTCACCTGCTAGGTGCTGAATGTTTTCATTCATTTTCTTGTTGCCAGCTTCAATGTTTAATAGTAAGTTTTGTCTCCTCATTTTTCCTTGGCATCACCCTCACTTCTTTTAATACTGCTACTATTAAAGTAAATCAAGGTCACTTCAGAGTGTCATTCTTGGGACTGTCCTTTGTTTGCAGATACCCAAGGGAATTAGATCCAAATGACTTAGTCATATATGCAAATATCTTATTGAGTCAAGCCTTCAGTGAAAGGGAATGTGATAAAAATAAATATCTCCTAAGGAACAAGGTTGGTTTGCAACTTTTTACCTTGTTTACCAGAACATTTTTTCTGGGAAAACCTATAACTTTCTGAAGTTTTATTTAAGTAATTAATTATACAGATGCATTTTCTTTCCATTTAACTGAATTATTTTGCTAGAAACACTTCTGGAAGTTTAATCAATGAAGACTTGGTAGGAAAAAAACAGGTGCCTGCTTTATATCTTAAGAAAGGTAGGACAGTTCACAGAAGACAAATCTTGACATCCCTGCAGATCTAATCTAAAGCCAGACTGGCAACTGGGACAAAAAACCTTCCCTAAAACACAAATGCTCAACAGCTCTCATTTGGACTCTTAGATCTGGGAACCAGGCTTCATTCATGAGGAGCTTCTGTTCAACACAAATATTGGAGAGGAGGAAAAGAGGAGTAAAATTCCTTTGCCTTTGTCTCTCTGCTTGCCCAGCCTTACAGTCTGCGGCAGCCTAAATGCTCTAAACAAAGCAGAAGTATTCACAGGTCTGCCTAACATTGTACTGTCTGCAGTCATCCTCTCTGGGCAGACTCGCTGCTCTGGGCTCACTGGTGTTTGTCAAACACTGTTTGCATTGGGAGCACCTGAGGACACCTCCCAGCTCCCTAACTGGGCAGCCCAGTTGCGCCCCAGCCACTCATCCGGGCAAGACCAGTCACACGCTGCTCTCCACAGGCCCTGCTTGCCCCAGGAAGTGAGAGCAGGCTGGGATGATGTGCTTTTCCTGGCTCCCTTCCTGGCATCCTGCAGCTCAGCCCCGATGCTCTGCAGGTCCTTCTCGTCCTGGCGGGACTCCCGCTGCCCTCAGACCTTTGTATGCAGAGAAGAGATTAACTCTTTACTGTGAGGGGGCTGAGCACTGGAAGAGGTTGCCCAGAGAACTTGGGGATGCTCCATCCTTGGAAGTGTTCAAGACCAGGTTAAGTGGGGCTTTGAGCAACCTGGATTAATGGAAGGTGTCCCTGCCCATGGCAGGGCTGTTGGAATTGGATGATCTTAAAGATCCTTCCAACCACCATTCCGTGATTCTATGAGTCCATGAAGTGAGCAGCCACAGGAAATGTCAAAGACACTCTAAAGCTACCGCTAGGGGATCCTGCTAATTCCATCACTGTTTCCTTCCCTCATCAATAAGTGGCTATCACAAACAATGCACAGCACCGACACCCAGAGCATCCCTACCTCACCCTCCCAGAATCCGTAGGGACCTTTGGCGTGAGACGCGGCTGCTCGGAGCCGCTCAAAGCAGCAGATCCCGCGGTGGGTGTGAAAACCCGTGTTCTGCCACCCCACAGCTATCATCACTCCCTGGCTTTTGGAAGGTTTCCGCGGAACAACAGTGACATCCAGCGGCCGTATCCACCCGGCAGGACCTGGGATTCGGGAGCATTACAGATGCTCTGCCTTCATTATGGGGAAAAACCAGCGCGCAGAGAGAGAGCTGCCGGGCTGGTGAGAGCGCAGCCATAAGGGACACGCGGGGCTCGCTTTCCAGCAGCAACCCGTGCGCTCCTGAAGGCAGCTGGAGGCTCGCAGGTCAGTCAGGGGAAATCAGAAACTGCCCGAGGAATGAGGGCAGAAGGGCAGAAATACTTTTGTGAGGGGGAGTATTTCCAAAGGGGAAGGTCATCTCTATGCCTCTGGCCACCAGCCCTGCAAAACCACAAAAGAGATGGGGAGTAGCCTCACATGAGTGAAATTGTCTTGGTGGTGGTTTTCCATCTCCTCGTTTCAAAACTCACAATTGTGCCTGTAAATCGTCCAGCTACAGTCAAGGGATTTAAAAAAAAAAAAAATGAAACAAACAAACAACAAAAAAAATGTTGTGAGTCTCCTGATATCTGCCCATCACTGGAACCTTGGCTCCAAAATAGTGAGTACAGGGAAACAGGCAAAATCAAAGGGTCAGTGATGCTGCAACCTCTCTGACTTTTTTCCCCCAACAGTCCAGCTTTAGTGTAAATGATGACAAGAGCTACCCTTAAAAAACTGACCCAAGGCTAAGTCTGCACTGGAAACCTCTATCTCTGGAACCACATTGGTTTAAGCAGTGACATTTTTATTCCTGTTTTTTATTCCTGGTAAATCCCTAGAGCAGGATTAGCTGTACTAGCAAAAGTTCCTGTGAAGGAGTGATGGCAGGAGAGTTAACAGGCAGCGGTCTCAGCTCACTAGCAGTGCCTGGGGCAGCCCTTGCTCAGCCTCAGTGGCCTTTCCTCCTGACCCTCCTCCCTCTGAAGCTCAGCCCGTGAGCTGTGACCGTGCTGCTGGGCTCTGCGGCTGCGCCAGCTCAGCTCTCCTGCTACAAAGAGACCCTTCATCATCACCCTTGCCTGTAAGATCCTCAATACAGCAGCAGCCCAGTATTTCCAAGAACATGCACTTACTGGCAATAGAACTGATTACAAGTGCTGCAAGGTAATTTGTCATGACTCCTACACCAATCTTTCCTCTCATAATATCTACAATAGTAAAAAATACTCAGTAGGTGGAAAAAATGCCATCATAAAGGAGGGAGAAGGGCTCTGTGCACCTGAGTCATTTCTTGTGTATTAAAGATGGAGGACTGGAGTAACTACATGAGAAGCCACTTCCCAATTTCATTATCCTTGGCTGCACTGTAGATACCATAGCTCTAACATTTAAATAAGTTATATGGATGCTCAGGGAGGAATCCATGACCCATGAATGTTGAGAAGTGGTTTCTTGGTCCCTGAGAGGAAGAAAACCACAGATAATTAATTAAGGTAAATAGTAGCTTTATTTCTAGCTTTCCCAGTTGCTCCAGGGACATTCAGAACTGTCAGTGCATTGGAAAAAAAATCAATAACTAATTGAGAAGTAAACATTTGCTGTTACAAGTCATGTCCTGCAACCTCAAGCCACAGAAGGGGAACCCTCTTCTTTTAAAATTTCAGTGCCTCAGGCTGGTTTAAGACATTGACTGGACTTTAGTACACCACCTCCACCTTCCACATGGTAGATTTGAGAGAGGATAGAAACTCTGCAGATCTCCTGCTAGAGCCCCCCACAACAGTGCCTGAGACGCCCTCCTTGTTCCAGCCCTGCTCCTGTCTCCTAAGAATCACTTTCTTTCTAGAAATACTGGAAGAGGTTTCCTCAGTAGCAGTGAACATTTTGGGGATGCCATGGGCACGTGGGCAGAGCTGAACCTATCCTGGATGAGACAGCACAGGACAGGTGACTTTTCCAGGGGTAACTCTCCTTTCGGGGAATACATGCCACTGATCTCATGACGATAAAATTACTTCTTACCCCTGCCACTGTCACAGTTACCACTGCTGGCCACCCTGGCAGGCAGGCAGAGGGATGTGCCCCTGACCTCACTGTGGAGCTGCTCCCCTTGCAGAGCACCCACAACTCCAGTTCCATGTGTGGAGGCTGAAGAGAGCAGGCTCTGCTTTTCCACCCCTACTTAGCAGCTGCAGTAAAAGGTGGACGGACCCAGTTTGTAAGAAAAACCTTTCTCACACAATTTGCTTGTTTAACAGTGTTGGCTACTGCTGCTGTCTTCCATCCCCAAGCCTAACAGGGAAAAGCCCATGGGAAACCAGCTGCTGCTAGATGTGCAGCAGCTCCAGCGAGGGGCCCGGTCAGCCACAGTGGTGGGAACACGCCAGGACTCCTGGAGCCGGGGTACAGCTGTCAGCACAAGATCTGGGTGCCAAAATCACACCAGCACCTCATTAACCTGGAGAGGCAGCTCTGTGCAGCAGAGGAGGCGGGGATGGCCGAGGAGGAAGAGGCCAGGCTGCTGCTCGGGTGTCAAAGCACAGGCAGTAAGTGACAGCTGCATGCTGGCAGGCAGCAGTGAAGGAGAAATCTGTATACTTGTCCTCCCAACATGAGGAAGGAGCCACATGGTTCTCTAACAACCTCATTTCGGCATCGTCTTCTTTTTCATGTGCGTAATAGCTACCAGCAGCATCTCCTGTCAACTGCTGACAAAGGATCCCACCTGGCCCTGTGCAGATGCTGCCTCATGAACAACAGGCCACCAGGAGAGAGGTGCTGAGCATTGGAAGATTTATAGGGAATCAAATTCTTCTCTGTAAAAAAGAAAAAATGTGGGTGGCAGAAACAAAAAGGATGAGAATAGCAAAAAAAAAAAAAAAAGACAGGGAGGAAAACCTTCTGTGAGGAAATGCAAGAGGAATAAACTTCCAGGAAAGAAGTCAGTGGCCCAACCAGACTGGTGTGGTGAGTTTGGTCCCCTCTTTTGCTTTTAAACTGTGTCAGGATTTTCAGTCATGGATACTGCTTTCAGATGGAGGTCTGAATTTGCACAAATACATCCTACAATTCCTTTTAACTCATAAGGTTTCCAAGTAGTTGTCATTTCCCTTCTTCCAGGAAGGGCCAGTAGGTAAGAGGAAAGACCCATGCAGTGATTTTTTACCCAGGTACTTCTCAATCCTTCCTTTGTATCAGTGTAAGTTCCAAAGGTGCTTTTCCTTGCCTCAAAATGTCAGTCAGTGTGGATGTCAGGTAGCAGTATCTATGACCACAGGCACAACTCTACATTTTGTCTTCATTTTTCACCTTTTTAGTTTTGTGGAGGCACAGCTTCTCTTGCTCACCTGGCAAACTGAGTCATCTGACATTACATTTGCACTTTCCCAGAGGCCAGCAGGCTTCAGCTACTAAGCCATCATCATCCAGCCTCCCCCTATGGGCATAATATGCTAATTTATACCTACAATCAAGCATCTGTGATACCATTTGTGCTGCAGATACTGTGGAGGGAATTGATGGTTATTCAGATCTTGTGTTAACTGAGGAAAAACTGATTTATTTCCCCACTGAGTGGAGCAGTTACTAAAACCAATGTGGATGAGCTCTGCTTTTTCAATATGCCTTGGCTGCATGCTAATAGTTTGGAGTCTAGGTGACTCATTCGTTGGAGAAACTTTGCTCTCTGAATTATTCACTTATTCAGCCTACTAAGCCAGATAATAGGAGGTGGCAGCACCTTTCCTCATCTCTCAGAGGGTATATTAATATCCTTTAAACATTCATACTCTGCCCAAATATATACATTTCAAGACTTATTCTTGCCTGTGTTCTTGGTATTCTTTTATTCTAACTTCACTTGTACCAGGCCTATTTGGCTGGGAATAGAGCCATACTTCCACACAAAGAAAGAAGGCAAGTTCCCATTTTTACACAGGCATCTTACATGTGAAGATGTTCAGCATTTATCACCTGTGAGGGGAAACACCACTGCCCTCCTTCCTGTCCTATAGTCATTGTCTATATCTAAAGTCACTTCAACTCTAAAAAAAATTTTGAAAACACACCTCTATATATGTGAATTCATCATAATTTACATAGATTACAGTAATTTTTCTCTTATAAAATCCAAGATACACATAACTTCTTGTGCGTATTCAAAACAGATTTCATGACATTTTTCTCTCTGTCTACCTTTTTCACTTACACTGATCTTCATTTCAAATTCACCTTCTGCCTTAAAGTTCTTTGCTGTACAGGTCCAGGCTCCCCAAACTGAAGACCTGCAGCTCTGCCTGCTCTCGTTTTCCTAAGGGCCCTGCTTCTCTGTCTGCTTCATTTCCCACTCAAGCTACAAGAAGCAGATGAACCTGCTACTCCCTCCTCTTTCCTTTTCACAACTTCTTCTGTGTTGATCCCTCCTCCTGGAGCACAATCTCCCCATCACAGCACTGATCACTCACTGTGTCCCCAGAGTGTTCCCAGTTCCTCCAGCAAAGATGAATCACCAAAATCATGGCATCTTGGGAATTCAAGTCCCAAAGGTGAGCAAAGTACTGGAAGGCCCTGCATGCTGGCAGGGATTTTGGCATTGCTATTGCCCTTATCTATGTATCACCACATAATTATTTATCACCATAAATTCTGTAAATGAGGAATGATACTGAGCCCAACAACAGACAGACAAGATAGGTGTGATCCACCATCCTAGATCTCTCTTCAAGACTCATTTCTTCCAGAATCTCTGAAGGCTGATAAGGAGTCACAGATGGCCGAGATGCTTTTAATGTACTGATTTATGTACTGTTGGGTATCAAGGCTGGTAACTCCTTTTCAGGCAAGGACCAGATCATTCTGTGATTGCAAAGCACCTAGCACAGCTAAATCTCTGTCCAGCTTGTCTGTCAGCCTCCAGATATGCAAATCATGATAATATCTGATTGCATGCCTCTCCATTTGTCCCTCCCTTGGGGCTTCTAATATGAGAAAGTCAATCAGGGACAAGTCACCCTGTGCATTGTCTATTGCAACAGACTCTTGACCCAAGATCCTCTACAAAATTAATGTAAGATGATAATATGTAGAAAGCCTTCACTCAGACTTCCTTTTTTTCCCATTTATTCTTACAATAGAAACTTAGCAAGGTCACATGTAATGATAATAATAATGGGATTAAGGGTAATTTTGAACATATATAAGGACACCTTCTGATCACAATAAGGTGAAACACCTCTTTTCTCCTGCTGAGGCCTATTTGCTCTGAGTCATTATTTATCTCTGGCTCTTCACAACCCTGCTGTGCTAATACTGTTGCAATAGAGATTTTTAACATTTAATGAAGGCACTATGTTAGATTTTAACAAACTGATTGTTGTATTCTGCATAGCTGAACCTTATTTTTCCCCTTCACTTTTTTTCGGGCAAAGCATTACATTTCATTTACACTAAGTTGGTTTCTGAATAGGCCAGATTTACATATCTGCAAACTTGCTTGCATTTTCTTCACCTAGGGATAATAAAGCAGCACATGAAAGCCACGTTTCTGAAGTTTAGTGCTGAACAAGACATTAGAAAAAAAATAACATAATGTGTGAAATAACAAACAAAACATAACATAATGGGTCAGTAATGGGTGAAAGAAATGACATGGTGAGTGCTATTTTAAGAAGAATTAACACTTTCAAGGATAATAGGAAACCCACAGAGGCTGAGTGTGGCCTGTGGATATGAGACGGGAGAGAACCAAAGCAATTCCTTCTTGCACACCCCATGTAAGCCATAGAAATACCCTTGGTGTGTGGTTGCACCTTGTAGGGTCAAGAAGCAGCAAAAATCCAGTGCATACAGACACTGGCAGAATCTAAAAGAAGAAAAAAGTCTTCCTTGGAGATATCCAGAGTCCTGTGGGTCCATTGTACTGAACTATCTTTGCCATCCCATTGCAGCAGATGAATAAAGAAGGGAGAGTGTTAAATTTCCTGGCATCTATTTTAACACATCTTCCATTCTGGGACCTTAATTATATCCAGGTGGTGTCCAGGTGCAGTTGTCTGGACTATTTCCACTGGGCACATTTGCTTGTAGAATAGTCTGGTTAGAGGCTTTTTTGTTTTAGAAAAATGTGTTCTCCTGGCCATTCATTATGGGCTCACACTCTTCCCGAATTTTCCCTATGTCCCCAAACTGAAAAATAGCAAATCAAAGCCATAAACAAAAGAAACCCACTTTGACAACTGAGAACACTTCTAAGTTTATACAATACATTGAGCATCATTGATTTTTCCAAAATCCAAAATATGCAAGGGCATATTTTAAAGAGTGCAATACTATTTCTGAGATTAATATTTCTGAGTTTGGGGTTTTTTTTCTTTTTGTTCTTGAGACCACCGAATTTCACCATGAAATATAAAAAAAAATACCCTGGGCTTTATGAAGCAGTAATATAAGAAAGAAAGTGATAATAATAAAAAAAATGATGGCACCAATGTACAAGAAGAGCTTGAGGACAAAAAAAAAATAAAAAAGAAAAAGACAAAAACAACCTTTTTGGGAAGCAGAAGCATTTTCCAATGATCAGACACTAAATTTCACCACCAGATTTGGTTATACCCTACAATCTCAGAGCTAAGTGCTGCCAGAAACGTCATTATGGCAAACTGTGACAGCCTAGATGTGGGTTAGCAAAGAAATGCTTTTAATGGTAATATGGTCTGACAATATGATTAACTGAGAGGACCAACAAGCATCCTCATCCTCAGCAACCCTCATTCACAGAAGATCACAGTCTGGATTTGATTAGGTTCATATCTGAGGCACTATAAAAGACAGATTATTAAAGAAAATATCTTTTAAGGAGTTATTACAAACTGTCTCAGCTTAAATTAAATGGGAAACACAGGAAAAGAGGTTTCATAAGTAAAGTCATTAATTTGAAAGAACAAAAGTGCAAGTAAGTCAGCCAAACTAAATATTAAATATAAAGAAAATGTTCAGCTTCCCTAAGAAAAAGGTGACTAGCATGCTAGAACAGGAAAGATGAGATAATGTCCTGCCTTAAATTAGAAAAGCTTTGCCACAAGATTTTTCAAGTCTGTTAGCAAGTCTCTTTGGTAAAGTAATAGCGTTGTGGACAGTGCCACAGGACTGGGGAACAAGGGTATGACCTCCAATTCAGAAGGTGAAAAAATTGACCCATATTTACAGGTCTATTAGAGCCACTTGAGTAGCTTGCTAGGCTTTAAAATAGTGTTCTGTGGGGAGTCTAATTAATGATGCAGAGGTAAAAGCAATATGGGATAAAATGCAACATGGGTTTACTAAAGGTAGACCTTGCCAGACTCACTTAATTTCCTTTTTTGAAAAGGGAACTATGAGGGCAGCAGGGGAGGTATTTCCAGTAAAAATAGGGAAGCATTCATGTCTTTGTATGAGGCCCAGGTGATACCATATGGAAAACTGCTACAATCCTGGTCACCCATGTTTCAGGGAGATACCTTCCAGCTGGAAGAGGCATAGAGAGGTCAGTGGGAAGGTTAGGAAAATGGATGAGAGATGTCTGGCTGTTCAGCCTAACACAGGGTGGCTGGCTGGGGATGTGTCTGCCAGAAGAGACCTACCTAAAACAAAAGGCATGGGGACAGAACCTATACATACAAAGTGGTCAGAAGGAAATTCAGGCTGGAAGGAAAATGAGCTGCAAAAGTTTGCAGCTTGCCAGGTTTTTGGTGGCCCCAGCAAGAGTGGGAACCCAACCCCTGGGCCCTTTGGAGGGGTTCTCCTGCCAAGTTCTCTGCCAAGGATGAAGAACATGCAGGACTCTTAATTTCTCGGTCTTCAGGCTGTTGTTTATTTTTCTCTTAAGTTCAGCACACTGTCTGCACACCAGACTTAGCATGTGAGAATCAAGGCACAAAATGGACCCCAAACACCCAAAACCAAGGCCTTTTAAAGCTGTTTAACCCAATTACTTTCTAACATGCACTTTGTTTCTACTTTTCTATCAATAACTCCTACTAATCTATTCACGTAACATCCACACTACTGCTTTTTCTAACCAGTAACTTTCTGCCACCAGTGCTACAGAAAATGGAGCTGAAGAGGGACAAGAAGGAGCTGAGACAACACCCAAAATCCTCCATCTTGTCTCCTATTCACTCTCATATTAAAATCCTAAAACCCTAAATTCTTCACCCTGTGATAAACAACTACTACTACTATCTAATTCCCACCTGTGTGCTCTAACTCATCCCAAAACTTTGGTAACTTTTTCCAGGGATGAAGGTTAAAAGCAGTGTTCTGCTGAGGTCAGGGCTCCCTAAAAGAGGCAGAGAAACATTTTCTGTGCCCTGGATTCCAACAGCAGCTCAAGCAGAGGTTTCCAACAAGATTTGAGACACAGAAAGCTAACTACAACTCAGGCTGAGCTGCAGGTATCTGAGAAAGGATGGCCCAACAAAGTGACCAGAGTGTCACTTTGAAGATTCTCAATGAAGATTTCTTCAGTCCCCACTCAACGACTTCAGACAATTGCTATAGTTTTACATAAAACAAATGCTATGAACTAACTTTCAAATCAAATTATTCAAATTAGTTCATGTTAAGAAACTAGCACAACACTAGCATTGCTATTAATTTTGCTAGTGGCAGGAGCTGCTGCTGGCTGCTGACAGGATCCCCTTGGCCATTGAAAGCCCTTGTCTCGTTCTGATGGGGCAGGGTGTGATGAGGAGGTAAGTGGCACACTGTGGTGGATCCCATTTTGCTGCCACAGAAAAATTCCCCTCCATTTGAAATCTGTCTTGCTTTAGAAGTCTTCCACACAGGAAAACAACTGTGGATTGTAGCACTCTATTTCCTCTGCTTTCACTTCCTTGGAGAATCAGAACTGACACACAGAAAGAAACTACTAAAAAAAAAGCAAAACTTGTTAACTTGTTTACACATTTAAAGTGTTCTCTCTTGAGCTAAATGACCTTCACAGGTCACCTCCAACCAAAATTATTCTGCAGTTCTATGAAGTGGTGCTACAGGCCTTGTCAGCCTCTTTTCCCAGCTGACCCCTCTGGAAGCTGAAAGCAGTTTGGAGCAGAAAGGCTCCATTCCATGCCAGGTACAGTCTACCTACAAGGATGGCACTGCAAGACTAAGCCATAAGAAAACTGCTCACGGCATCCCCAAACTCATGAATGTTTGAGGGGAAAAATTAAACTTTGGCTAACAGTAATTTCAGTGGCATTGAAAACTTTGAGAGGGACATAATAATGCATAACTGAGTCAGTTTTGAAACCTGCTGGATTTGACACAAGCTCTGCTGCATGAGGAAGGCTTAATATTTTTTTAAATGTCTGAGGGATGGCCTGTAAATCTGCAGCTAAGCTGCGTTAAAGGTTTAAAGACCATTTATTATTTTCTACTGATCTAAAATCCTTAAATCACCTTAAACTCTTAGCTCACCTAAGATCTTAAAATAGAAGAACTTAAGCTCCTTGTGTCACTGTATCAAGCATTAATCTGATCAATATTTACTAAACTTATGCAGATAAAAGTCTAGGCTTTATATTATTAAAAAGTTGTGAGGTTTTAGAACAGTCATGACTAAATGTGGCTCTCAGCCAACTTTGCAAAGGCAGTCTGCATTCATGTGAACGTTCATGCTTCAGAGACAGTTTATGCTCAGTATTGCAGACATCCCTTCAATTTGGAGACTCCTCTTTATCATTTATGAGGTAGGGGGCCACTATAATAAAGAATAATCAAACAATACCATACCAGTTTTGTCTGTATGACTAAGGAATGCATCCCATAATATTTGAAGTTTGTATGGATAACTGCACTCCATCATTTTGTTGTCTTTCAGTGGGGTTTTAGCTGCATGTTGCACAATAATCACAAATATTGTAAAACATAAATAGGCTTGTAACTGGTATTTTGATTTATTTTTCAGATCTTAGAGAATCAGTAAGGTTGGAACAGACCCCCAAGGTCATTAAGTCCAACCTTTGACCAAAAACTATCATGTCCACTAAAGCATACCACAAAGTGCCACATCTGCCCTTTTTTTTTTTTTTTTTTTTTAAACACTTCCAGGGATGGTGACTCCACCAATTCCCTGGTGAGCCTCTTACCATGCTTAATCTCTCTTTCAGTGAAGAATTTTTTTCCTAATATCCAACCTGAACCTCCCCTGGTGCAAATTGAGGACATTTTTCCTCATTCTATCCTTCGTTGCCTGGACGAAGAAGCCAACACCCGGATTGCTACTGCCTCCTTTCAGGTTGTTGTAAGAGCAATAAGGTCTCCCTTCAGCCTCCTTTTCTCTTCCCTCATTTCCAGAGAAACTTAACTTTCTCTACTCAGTGTTAAATAGTCTTTCACTTCCTTCTATCACATCTTTTGTTGTAAATAAAGGGTGGTTTTGCTTTTTCTTTCTGTTCCCTTAATAAAACAACACAGATGGAAAGATAACTTTGCTTTCCCCAGCACCAAGGACACATCCAGAGCAGTTAAAGATGAGAGTAATAAAAAAAGGAAAGAAAAGAGGCTTTAGAGGACTAGCAGGTCATGTTACTGGAGCTATGAACATTACAGTGGAGAGGGAATTAATGGCTCACCGGAGAAAATGGGCTGCAGCACCTTCATATACCCCAAAACTGTAAGTGCGATGGTGCAGCCTAAGGACCCAGCTAAAATGTGTGCTCAGACAAAGGTCTTCCATGCTGGCCCTCATCTCTGCTTCACCCATCCAGCAAGCACCTCAACCACATTCACCCTTGATCAGTAAATAAACAGATTATAGTCTGGAAACCTCTTGTGACAAGATCCATAGCTTGATCTGAGGTATTAAAGAGGACTAAATACCTTTTGGCTATAAATTGGAGCAGGAATTAAGCAAAAGTTTTTAGGTGATTTTTTTTTTTCAAAACCTGACATTTAGAGACAAAAAAAAAAATAATCAGAAGACATTGCCCAGCTTGGAACATGCAAGCCTGAGGAAGATCATAAGTTAGATAAACCTGCCCTCGATGTTTGTCATTATATGCAAAGATAATTTAGAATTGGAGACCCTGCAGGCTGGGTCATCCAGGTGCCTGTGCTCAGGGTACCCAGCTCTGGAAAGGTGCTTCCCTTGGTTCTCTGTTGCCCACCTCACACCTCTGCCCTCCTCTCTCCGGGGCAGGGCACGGCTTTCAAATTCACCTCTCAGCTATGGAGCGGTGGAGCCTTTTGCCTCTAAGAAAAGCTAAATTGGAGGCTAAGTGCCCTGACTGTCAGCAAAGCACAGCTGATAGCAAGAGCCACCAGGCAGCCACTTCTCTTTGCAGGCTGCTGCCCCACCTCAGGCTCAGCCAGAAGCCCTTCAGGTGCCACAGAGGCAGCTTCGCTTTCAATTAATAAATCTGAACTGGGAAGAGCCATGGAGAGGCAGGAATTATGCAGGGCAGTCAAAGGGGACAAGGCAAAGGCTAATGGCCTGAAGCAAGAAAGGAAGGCAATCCAAGATGAAAAGATCTTAACAGCAAGGTCTGCCAGGAAGCACTCACAAGAACCCTTAAAATGGTTATTTTTGCTTTGGGAGGATCAGGAGAAGGAAGGAGAGGATGCAAAGGTTTCAAGTCCAAGAAATAAACAAACACACTCTAGGAATACTAATCACTACAGAGAGACTTCAAGTTGCTCCACTGTGAATGAGGTAGTACCTCTCCACGACCTGGCCAGGAATCTGTAACATTATCAGCAGCACAAAAGTTCAGTTCACAGTTTTCCCTCTCTGCGAAGCTGACATGTCAAAATTTAAGATAAAAAGCCCATTTTTTTAAATGGGCAATCTAGTAAGCTACACCCATGTTATTAGCATCCTTTTTTAAAGAATCTAGCAAATATGGAGGGGAAAAGAAAAAAAAATACTCCATTTAAACTCTAAGAGCTTTTCCAGCTATATCCAGCCTAGAACTGCATATAGCATAGCACTGAATTGCACCTGTCCCTCTGTTGGTTCCCTTTCTCATTAAAAATACATCCAAAGAAATCTGCTATGTCTCTCTTTGGTAAGTGATTCACTCAGATCCTTTATAACATCTAAGAAACTATGTGAGATGAGACACTCAAATATGGCTCAAGGTCTTTACCAAAACCAGAAGTGTATTTTGTCTTTTTGCTGTTTTAGTAGGCAGCTACTCCTCCTCACATCCCTCACTTGGTTCAAATTTCCTACCTGTGCAGATATGCCATCCCACATTACCAAGGAGCAACAAATCTCTGACTTCACAAGAAATAACTTGCACAAGGGCCAGGGCTAAGCTCTGGATGTGGGAAGAATCTCGGAAAGATATGAAATCACCACTTTGCTTCAGTTTTGGCATAAGCTCTCTTTCTTCAGTCTCTTACATGCCCAGGTTCAAGTAGCAAGGAAGACATAAATCTGAATGCTAGATGGGAAAAATATTTTAAAAAATAATACTGCCATTCCTTATCATGAAAAAAACTTGGAAGTATTTACATACAGGTTCTTAAAGCACTCTAATTCCAGTACCTCCAGCATGGTAAAGAGGAGGGATACAACACCAGGTGCAAGGCTGTAAGAGTGGGTGAGTCAGAGGCCAGTGCAATTTGCTCTTATTATACCTGATGTATAATAATGAAAAAATTATATTGTGACATTAAATAGTGTGAAGAACCCAGCAACAGAGCACAGAAAGAAACAGTGTGTCAGTTTGATACCACAAAAGTCAGGTGATGAGTTAACCTAAGATGGCATTAGTAGAACAAGGTGAAAATTGATTGATGTGTACACATCAGAAATTATTACAAAAATAGAATACAAATAATATAAACCCTTAAACTTCAGAGGCTATACCCATTAACTTCCTTGGATTTATTCCAGAAACTAATTTGGCTCAAGTCCTATAAAGAAGGCATTTGCACTGACATACTCTCTTTGTATATACTTGAAGACTGACTCTACTTGCAGTCATTTGTCAAAAGCAGCAGAACCAGCTGAATGTAAATGTCCCAACAGGGAACTCCACAAATTTCAACAGTTACAAACACCTTCCCATGTACAAATGGTTCAAGACAGAGTTCAAGTTGCTCACATCTTTAGAAAGCATTAGAACCAAGATCTGTCTTCCTGGGGAAGTTCTCCACCCTCAAAAACTCTGCTGAGCTGCTCTCCTTGCAGTTGTCCACTGTACAGATCAGGCAAAGGCCCACTCCATTCTTGTTTGGCACAATTTGGCTGTCTTGGTAAATCCCCAATAATTTTAGCAAAGCTGAACCTCTCCTCCATAGGAAATGACTGAGAAACATAACCAAGTACTCATATCCAAAGCTGCAGCTTCGTTGGTAGTTGAAGATAACCCAAAAGTAAGCTGCTGACAAAGGGCAGCAAGAAGGGTAGAAGAAGTGGACTTCTTTAGCAGTAGCCCACAAGTAGAATAGCTTAAATAACTTAATGAGAAAAAAACCTATGTCAGAAGAGAGGAGACTTTTTTTTCTGACAAGCTAGTGCTGAGGACCTGCTCTCAGCTCACTGTGATTCTCCTTCCTTTTCCATGGGTGACATAAGGCCCTGATTTAAATTCTGAGCACAGGATGATTTCTATGCAGAGCAACTCAGAAAGAAGTTCTGTGCTGACTTATGATTATCTGTGTGACTAAAGTCTTCCTTTCTTTGCCAAGGTAATAAGCCCTTCCCCTAATCTTTTCTGCAGCAGAGTAAATATTAGATGTAATACAGCAGATCTGGTGGCAGTTTTAGCAGAAAGGTGCTGGTGTCATATCATGTAGGATTGTGCACATAAATGGCACCTTTTGAAACCCACGGATTTGCAAGGTTTGAAAAAACAGTGTAGCACCAGTGACATCTGCAGGAACATGCTGGTTGGAGCAGCGACAGGAAAACAATGCCAAAATGAGGACTCTGTGAGAAGCTATTGTAAGGAAAGCCAGCAGATGTACCCACAGTGCCTGCTTTCCAGGCATATTTAAAATAAAAATTTTGGGCAGAGTTGTTTAGCAAGGAGAGAAAGTAAATTAACAAGTATACACACAAGTGAAGATCAGAGCACTTTGCCAACATTTAAAGGCAAGAAAGTTTGATCCAGCTTGAAGTATCCAGATCTGGAAAAAAAAAAAAAAAAGAGGGGGAAAGTCTTCAGAGGACAATACCTAGCGATTACCAGTGTTATACAAAATAGTCTGCTTTTTCCACTTCCCCATTTGCACAGTAAAAAATTGAATTTCACCTTCATCTCCTCTCAGTACATTATGTTGTTCCACTTTCACCACACAAAAATTCAGCCACTCCACTTTATGCCAGTTTACCCTATTTACACTAGGGAAGCTGTTTCTAATGAACCTCATTAACACTGCTGCTAAAACATTGTGTTTAAATAAATGCATGCAAGTGGAAAACAAGACCAAAGAAAGAAATGGATTTTTCTGCTCTGGATTCATTTTTTGTGTTCCTTGGCTTAAAATGTCCATTATGTTTTGTGAAAAAGCTGTACCAATATGACTGGGGAACTGTTGAGCAAGTCACAAAGAAATATGTGCCATAGCAGATTTATCAACACTACAGAAGTGTCGAGGAGCGTGAAATACCTGTTGCAAAATGGGAAACCTGATAATACAGGAAATACAAGGAATGTGATGAGTCTGCAAGGAAAAAGAATGCAGCATTGAAGGATACAAGTAAAGGGAAGATTGATATAATGATAAAGTATTAGGATAGCACTGGTTAAAAATAAAAAGTAAAGAGTGGGATCCGGAATTGTTTGGGGGAAAGAAGGCAAGAGATCCTTTGCAGGCAGAACTGAGAAAACTGAGAACCTCCTGTGGAGTCCTTGATCAGACTGGATTTGACCCACTGGTGTGATTTCTCTCTGAGAGATGAGTGATATCACAGGCTATGCTGCTGGGGATTACTTCAGTTCCCCAGGTATGGCTGGGGCAGAACATGACAAAACATGAGGTGGCAAGCTGGGTCCAAGGCCAATCTCAGCAGTCCAGTTAAGGCCTCAAAAAATGCAGAAGACAGTGCTCAGAGCAGCCTAAAAGCACTCATGTATCTCAGGAAAGGACCACCCCAGTTTCATGATGCTCTTAGGCCCAAGGCTGATGTAAGGAGTGGAGGTCCAGGGGAGGTCAAGTCATGGCAATTAAGTCTTACTGGGTGCCCACAAGGCCCTCACACAAATAGAGTAAGACTTAATTGTTCTTAGCTTTCTCAGCAACAGGTCCTGCATGAGCTCTTTTTGTTAGAGCCCAAATAAGATTTTTTTCATGAAGGACAAAGGTGTTCACTAATGAAGCTAAGAAGCCACCTCTCCAAGGTCCAGATCACTCAGATCAGTAATGCAGCTTACTTGTGCAACTTCCACAAGGACTCACTGGCCTGTTGCCTTCTGATAAAAGGCAAGGCGACTTGGTTTCACATAACAGCCCGGCGACCCACTGAAGGGCCACTTGGTCTAAATGACAAGACGCAGACACCAATGTGGTGTGTAAAGGTTAAAATGGCGTTTATTATCTCACATCGTGGGTTTAAATAGATGAGGGGTTCATCCTACGTCACAGGAAAAGGTGGTTAGGTTTTTGGGTTAGTTTAAGGAGTGGAAAACTACTGGAGTGAGCAAAAAGTGCTGAGTTAGTAAGGGAGGTATGCATGGTCTTAGAGATAAGGTCATTTACATCCTGCATGCCACTGGGAGGGGGAGAGAGACAGGCCCTGTCTCCTCGTACAGCTCGAAATCTTCCGCAGCGGGGGGCCCCTATCTACCAACACTGGCCACAAGAGTCTTCTTGGTCTAAATCCTTCCCCTGACAATTCCAAGTGTTTCCACAGCCTGGATGAAAGGTACAATGTACAGAGATCTTGTGAGACCCCACCTGGAGTTCAGTATCCAGCTCTGGGGTCCCCAACATGAGAAGGACATTGACCTGTTCAAGCAGGTCCAGAGGAGGGATACAAAGATGATCAGGGGACTGGAACATCTTTCCTATGAAGACAGGATGAGTGAGTTGGGGTTGTTCAGCCTGGAGAAGGTTGTTCAGCTCCAGGGAGACTTTGAAACAACCTTCCAGTACCTAAAGGAGGCTACAAAAGAGCTGGAGAGGGAATTTTTGTAAGGGCGTGTGGTGATGGGACAGGAGGCAATGCCTTTCAACTGAAAGAGGGCAGGTTTAGATTAGATATTAGGAAGAAATTCAAGGGTGGTGAGGCACTGAGATGGCTTGTCTGGACAAGTTGTGGATGCCCCATCCCTGGAAGTGTTCAAGGCCAGATCGGATAGGGCTTTGAGCAACCTGGTTTCATGGAACGTGTCCCTGCCCAGGTACAGATGATCTTAAAGGTCCCTTCCAATCCAAACCATAGCATCAATGCTATGATTCTGTGCCTTTCTCTGCTGGAAATAATATCTACATCAGAAGAATAAAGAGACTAATCTAGCTCCTCACCTAAACAAAGTCCATTTTGCTTTCCCACCAGCTTCTGTCTGACTACTCTATCCTATTAACAGTAGCTCACGAAAAGTGAGGGAGACAAGACCAGCTAGATTCAGAACTTATTTCCCAGCACAGTTGCAAAGGCTGACAAAAATAAGCCAGAGGTACTACTGAAATATCTGCCCATGCCTCTAAAACCAAGTTTGCACCTAGAAGCACAGTCCCATGGAGTGTTTATTCTGACAACTTCTAACATGTCAACTCAGCCCAAATGGAGGCAGAATCAGGCATTTCACTGCCCCTCAGACACCTAAGCCTGTCCTCCATATCTTGTATCAACTAACCTCAACTTGCCTTTCTTTGGCTTTGCACAGGGCACTGCTGCAGAATTCATAAGACCTCAGTCAGCTTATAAATAAATCTCTGTTGATGCCAGCACTCAGTTCTTCTGGCCTGTACCACAGAGCTGTGGCAGAGACCAGGCTGGTATGAGAAGAAAGCAAAAAAATGTGAGCAAGTAAGAGGAAGAACAGAAAAAAAATGTAACATGTCACAGATATAAGATTATGTGTCCTTATCTACATATGGCAATACCTAAATTTCAAAAATATCTTTTTGATAAGCTAACCAGAATGAAATTTTGAACTCTGTATTGCTGACATGGTCAAAAAGTATGTCTTATAAACTTAAGGAGGATTTGCTCTAAAAGCTGACACAGAAAGATCTGTTTGCACTTGTTCAACACTACTGACTTTACAAGTTGCATTTTAAAAGAATCACAAAAACTTTGCAGTTGAAGGACTGGTACATGCTGCGCTTAAAGAAAACGGGTGGATGTAGTGGCTCTTGTGTTTTGTGTTCTGACATGCTTTGGAGACATATAAATGCTGACTTCTAGCAGTAATTACAAGCCCAACTCACTGGCCAAAACCTTGTAACAAATGCAAAAAACAGGTCTTCAAAGTAGTTTGTATTGAATATTGAAGTTCTCATCTCATATTTGAGAGACAATAGTTCCTACAGTGCTGAATACTAGTGTAATTTGTGTAAGTAGAAGAGTATAAATTATCATATAGTATAGCAAAACATCTAACTGTGATTAAATGGTAGTTCAGCCTCAAAGAACATTCAGAAGACTGTTAAGTAAAATATACTATATGAATATACACCAAAAAAAACCCAGTAGATAAAATGGACACTAAATACCTTTCATATTTCTCTAGTTTTCATTCTTCCATTTATTTCCTAGCCTTGTACGTACTGACCGTGTGATACAAAGAAATAATTTACCTTTTAAAGTTACACCTGTTTATTTAGTAAGGAAGTTAGTACCTGGTAATTCCAGAGCTGTGCAAGTAAATAGTCCTTAACAGTATGGAAAGTGTATATTGAAAGAAGATCACCTCCAAGTTGTCTAAGCTCTCACCACACATACAACAGGCAGCCATCAAGGCCAGATATTTTCCTGGCTCATGCAGAAAAATAAACACAGCCTTACACAATGTAAGAAATACACCCATTTATCACAACCTCCAGATGAGGGCTTGTAACAGAAACAGAATAGGATTTTCCCCCCCAAGGAGTAAGAACAAATACTTCTCTTTCCATGATCTCTCAAAGCTACATCTGAAGAAGGTTGGTTTCTTGCTGAATAGTTGAGCATCCACATAAATGCTTTACACACCTGAATTCTCTGCTGCTGCATCTGAGCAAGTACAGTGAGTGATGCCCTTCTGCAGAGAACATATACATCCAAGTTTTTGAAAGTAGCTCCTATTTGCTTCTGATGGCCAAAAACCTTCAGTGAAGGGAAGTCATCCTGCTATGTGCCTGGCAAGAAAAATCATAATTCATTGGATGCTTCATAGAGGCAAAAATCAGGTTCTCAATGCAAATTTTTCCAAATTTTTCAAAATAAATAGAACAGAGAAGATAGCAAATTTAGAAACAGAGAAGATAGCAACTTTAGAATACTATTGACCCTATGGGTAATATACAAATTTATTGTATTTTTAACTAATATCACCTGTGAACACAAATATAAGAGGTACTGCAATTGAAGACAACATTTTCAGCAATCAGAATTAAGATAATGTGGATAGACTACTAGGAAAAGTCAGACAGAGGCAATAGGCTTTAACTGACCAATTCAAATAGCTGGGAAAAGTACACAAACCTTGGTCATGCACATTTGTCTGCAGAAGGACATTTCACAGAAGGCTTATTTAGATTTTCCAATTAGTTTAATCTCCTGGAAAAGACTAAATCTAATTTCAAACAGTGGCTACTTACATCCCTCATCCAGCTCCTCTTGGACTTTGTTTTTCTTGGTCCTTCTAAAAAGAACCTGATCTCAATGTTGCAAACTTTTTGGGACATAGTATTTTCAGAAAAGCTGTTTGAAATTTAACATGACAAAGAGGGTAAAGAAATGGGTTCAAAGAAGAATTGATCCACAAAAGCCAGAAGGTTGCTTCATACAGGAAGTTATGGACACAAGTTCCCTGACAGACCCCACGGATAATCATTAATAAAGAGTATGGGGCCCAGCAAATGGCAAACACACAGACAATTATGGCAAGAGACTTTGCTATTTTCTTGTCCTGCTGCAGTTTTGATCTGGTCTTTGCACAAAAGAAAAAAGAAAAGTCCTTTTCTGGGGTTACAGAATTGTCTCTGGATGGAGATGAGCAGTCAGTTCCCAAAGACTCTTTCTTTGGTCTCATGGAAGAAGAAACCCTGTCCTCTGCTTCTGACGAAGGAGATGATGCCCCTGGCCTCGGCAAGCCACAAAACCTCCAGGACAGGCTGCTGCTCCTTGGAGGCTCACACTCCTGCATGCTGCCACACCACTGGCGCCTCTGGATGCTGTGGAANCCAACAAAAAACCATAAAAAGTTCAGACTTGTAGAGACCCATTTTGGAACTAAGAGAAGCAGCAGGAGACAAACTCAAGAGATGCTTGGTAATACAGAGGTGTGGCTGTGCTGATCAGCTGGAGCTCACTCAAGCACATTTATTTCATTCATGCTGAGAGCATAGGTTGTCTCTCTACAAGTTAATGTCACTGTTCCAGGGTCCAGGTCCAGGGGATGAAACAAGGTCATCCATCAGTACCTAGTAATTTGGTATGCTTTGTTTGAGACATCTATGGTCTGAAGTGCCAGAGGAATTAGCACTTTATAGCTGTTGGGAGAGTGATCCCACTCACTGGAAACTGCACTGCTTTTTACAGCCTTTTACAAACAAATAAGGGTATGCATCATGGTGCTCAAGAGAAAAGGTGGCACACAGATTTAACCTATAAGAAAATTACTTACTAGACGATTCATGAGGATGAAGGAATAGATACCACATCTGCACCACTGCCCTTAGCTGATGAAACTAAAAAAATCATCCATTTTCTTCCTTCTCCATCCACGCCAGGGCCAGTACATATTTTCTACTATATGTTGCAGAACAGATTGATATAATGTGGCTCACACCCTGCTTCATCCCTTTCACAGGACGAATGTGTAATTCTGCAATCTTAGACATCCAATTTATAGCAAAAGTTTGACTTAATCTCACTAGATTAACTGTATAAATGTCCATAGATCTTAATTGCATTTGTATAGGTGCTCTGAATTTTGCACTTTGTAAATACTGAGTCTTTGGCTTTCCAGCGGAAGGTTTCTTACACATCAAAAAATTTGGTGCTTGGTTGCCAAGATTTTTTCCTTAAATAAAATAAAATAAAATAATAAAATTTAATAGAAAGGCAGTTATAGGAAGTTAAATTAATTACCACAAATAAGACTGAAATTCTGTTGCATAAAGTTATGTTGACAGTGTCATACACAAAAGAGGTGGAACCTTTAGGTCTCTGTGACATTCCCTGCCACTTGAGCTAACAGTGTGGCTGGTGAGAAATGCTGGCCTCTACCCCTAGCATGGCCCAAGGCATAAAGCTCACACCAGGCATGTAGGATTCTCTGCAGAAAGCAGAGACAGAATGTGTCTGAAGTTTGGGTTCTGCTCCAGACACAAAGAAGTTTATTGCTGCATATCTACAGGCAATGATTGCAGTCTGCCCTTTGTCCCACTTTCTGCCTGTTTGCTCTTNCCTTCTAAAAAGAACCTGATCTCAATGTTGCAAACTTTTTGGGACATAGTATTTTCAGAAAAGCTGTTTGAAATTTAACATGACAAAGAGGGTAAAGAAATGGGTTCAAAGAAGAATTGATCCACAAAAGCCAGAAGGTTGCTTCATACAGGAAGTTATGGACACAAGTTCCCTGACAGACCCCACGGATAATCATTAATAAAGAGTATGGGGCCCAGCAAATGGCAAACACACAGACAATTATGGCAAGAGACTTTGCTATTTTCTTGTCCTGCTGCAGTTTTGATCTGGTCTTTGCACAAAAGAAAACAGAAAAGTCCTTTTCTGGGGTTACAGAATTGTCTCTGGATGGAGATGAGCAGTCAGTTCCCAAAGACTCTTTCTTTGGTCTCATGGAAGAAGAAACCCTGTCCTCTGCTTCTGACGAAGGAGATGATGCCCCTGGCCTCGGCAAGCCACAAAACCTCCAGGACAGGCTGCTGCTCCTTGGAGGCTCACACTCCTGCATGCTGCCACACCACTGGCGCCTCTGGATGCTGTGGAAGATGTGCATGTTGAAATAGGTCACCAGAAGCAGAGGCATAAAGAAGTCCAAGGTGGATGCACANCATTTTGGAACTAAGAGAAGCAGCAGGAGACAAACTCAAGAGATGCTTGGTAATACAGAGGTGTGGCTGTGCTGATCAGCTGGAGCTCACTCAAGCACATTTATTTCATTCATGCTGAGAGCATAGGTTGTCTCTCTACAAGTTAATGTCACTGTTCCAGGGTCCAGGTCCAGGGGATGAAACAAGGTCATCCATCAGTACCTAGTAATTTGGTATGCTTTGTTTGAGACATCTATGGTCTGAAGTGCCAGAGGAATTAGCACTTTATAGCTGTTGGGAGAGTGATCCCACTCACTGGAAACTGCACTGCTTTTTACAGCCTTTTACAAACAAATAAGGGTATGCATCATGGT
Organism: Dicaeum eximium; assembly: GCA_013396995.1. Taxonomy (NCBI): domain Eukaryota; kingdom Metazoa; phylum Chordata; class Aves; order Passeriformes; family Dicaeidae; genus Dicaeum; species Dicaeum eximium. The sequence goes on along the minus strand of VWZP01001398.1, from coordinate 385,736 downwards.
GCTCAAGAGAAAAGGTGGCACACAGATTTAACCTATAAGAAAATTACTTACTAGACGATTCATGAGGATGAAGGAATAGATACCACATCTGCACCACTGCCCTTAGCTGATGAAACTAAAAAAATCATCCATTTTCTTCCTTCTCCATCCACGCCAGGGCCAGTACATATTTTCTACTATATGTTGCAGAACAGATTGATATAATGTGGCTCACACCCTGCTTCATCCCTTTCACAGGACGAATGTGTAATTCTGCAATCTTAGACATCCAATTTATAGCAAAAGTTTGACTTAATCTCACTAGATTAACTGTATAAATGTCCATAGATCTTAATTGCATTTGTATAGGTGCTCTGAATTTTGCACTTTGTAAATACTGAGTCTTTGGCTTTCCAGCGGAAGGTTTCTTACACATCAAAAAATTTGGTGCTTGGTTGCCAAGATTTTTTCCTTAAATAAAATAAAATAAAATAATAAAATTTAATAGAAAGGCAGTTATAGGAAGTTAAATTAATTACCACAAATAAGACTGAAATTCTGTTGCATAAAGTTATGTTGACAGTGTCATACACAAAAGAGGTGGAACCTTTAGGTCTCTGTGACATTCCCTGCCACTTGAGCTAACAGTGTGGCTGGTGAGAAATGCTGGCCTCTACCCCTAGCATGGCCCAAGGCATAAAGCTCACACCAGGCATGTAGGATTCTCTGCAGAAAGCAGAGACAGAATGTGTCTGAAGTTTGGGTTCTGCTCCAGACACAAAGAAGTTTATTGCTGCATATCTACAGGCAATGATTGCAGTCTGCCCTTTATCCCACTTTCTGCCTGTTTGCTCTTGCTCCCAGTCTAATCCAGAGTAATTTTTGACCACATCTCAGGTTCAGACACCCATCCCAGTGTCCTTTATTTTACTGCCCTAGCTCCACTGTCTTTTCCTGTCATGCCTGATTTTAGATGCAAACCCAAATCCAATTTACTCTGAATTTTCTCTTTCCCTGCCCCTTTTTTACCAGTCTGCTAGCCTTACCCTTTTTAGCCCCTAGACTGCTTTTCCTCAGTCACTAACACAATAGCAGCCTGCAGCAGAAATTGTGAGAAAAGTCTTGGTTGACTGGCTTTGCACTGAAACATGCTCAATGTAGAATATTCACCCCATCTGACTGCAAAATATCTAATAATTGCCACAGGCCAGTATATTTTTGAGGGGTATTATCTTCATTAAATTTGGGCTTATACTCATCAACATGGCAAAGGTTGGTGAATTTAACCATCCAAGGAAAAAAATCAGAGAAGCTCTAAACAGGGTACTTACAGCTTTAGTAACTGAAAGGAAACGGTCATAGCTGATAAGAACAATGTTAAACACTGAAGCTGTGCAGAGGAGATAGTCCATAACCAGCCAGAGCTTGCAGATGCCTCTTCCCAAGTGCCATTTCCCTGTCAGGCTGTAAGGGATATAGAGGGGCATGCAGAACACACCTGATGAGAGCAACAACAAAGACACCATGCAGGTCATAGGGATTGGAAAACTCCTGGAAGCAGAGAGACACTGTTTTGGTATTTGGGTAAAAAAAATCAACAGATCTATTAAGGTGAATATGTAATTTATATACATAAGTTCCTAAATTCTCATGAAACCTGATGGTGACTTTCTATATCTTAGTGTGATTTATGTACGCTGATTGTTGAGAATAAGCTGAAAGCAATTCAGAAAAGAAGGATTTACTAAAGAAGAAAAGCCAAGTCTAACCAACTTAGACTCTCTAAAGGTTTAAAATTAGTACTGCAGCATATATGCACTAATGCTGTTGCATTCTCCCTCATTCAACCTCATTATTTTATTTCCTCTATTATTTCATCTGTATTAGAATTTTCCCTCAAGCACATCTGCAGATTTTGCCAATGGCAGTTATTCCTGTAAGACTGGTTAGCATTTGTAAACTGAAGACAATATATTGGGCAGTCTGTGTGGTGTTCTACCAGAGATAGACAGCAGACACAGTAGAAGTATGAAACTCTAATTTTTAAGGAATGTTTTAATCTTATGCTTCTTCTCTACCTGAGAATAACTCCAGAACTATTTTGGTTTGTTAAATTTGTGTTTTGTCCAAAAGATCTTCCACTGAAATACTTCATTAATAAAATCATGTTTCTGGGGTTTTTTTTAAGCCAGCAACTTCTTAATTTTAACGCTAACATTCTTTCAAAAGTGTGGTGCAATAGCTGATTCTACATTCCTGAAAATGCTGATCTACCAGAGACAAATAGAAAATTATATGCCACTTCAAGATCCATTCAAAACTCTCCAGATTATTCCTTTCTTGACATGTCCATCAGGATCTTTGAAGTTACTAAACATATCCAGGGTGATGTGGTCCACTGACAATAAAACTCTGGGCAATGAGCTGGCAGACTGTTATCAACAGGGAAATGTTCACAGCACTTTCAATACTGATGGCTTATTTTAACATATACCTTAAACACAAGCAGCATCACTTTGGTACTAAATACTCATTTTTCATGGTTGCTGGTAACAGCTACTGCTCTCATGAACTTCAATGGGATCAATGTTTGGCACCATGTCAAAAAGTAATGATTGCTTTTATACATACAAATATAGAGGCAAACCCCAGGTTTTAAGCACTGATATTTGAAGCCATTCTTACTTTTCCTAATCAGTGGATGCAAAAGACATGAGTCACATACCTGTAAATATTCCAGACTTTTAATAAATTAAAGAAAAAATAAAAAACAACTCCACAGCAATTTCAGAAAACAAACTATTTCCTGACCAATATAAGAGACAAAATCTTAGATTTACAGTCTATATAGGCCAATCTAATACTGAGGGCAACCATTTCCTCTTGGCTGATTTAAGAATGTATGAGGCACCAGCCACAAAGAACAGATGCAGAAGGTAGATATTGAACTCTCTTGCCTAAAATATGAGATAAGAGGAGAAATAGACTTCTGCAGAAGACCTTAGTCTTAGCAGGAAAGCAAAGGCTTCATCATATGCATCATTTTCTGCCCTGTGGGGCAAGCCCCAGAATAAGGCAACAAATGTTATAAATGGCATAAATTAAGGAAAACCTTAAAGGCTGAACTAATACACTTCACTACACAGCACTGACAAAGGAACAGCATTTGGGGGGGTGGTATTGTCAGAAGTGCAGTAGGTTTGTGGCCACGATTTCCTTTCTCACAATTCAGTGACTGCTGGTCCCTGTGACCATCCTGAAGAGAAAGCCTTTGTGTGCAGAAGTACCTCCTTGCCAGCCTCAAGCCAAGGCACTTGCTGGCACATCTGCCACAGGACTACAGTTTTGTCAGGCTTTCTCTGCTGCATGGGCTGTTTCCCTGGCTTCAGCCATGGAGGAGTGCTGCAAAAGGCATTCACTCCACCATCACCTCACTTGGCATCACCAGCCAGAACTGGATCCATGGCAGCTCCAGCAACAAACTCTCCACAAGTTCTGCAGTGACACTATGGGAAGAGAGGATCAATTAGGAATATAGATGAGAGATGCTAGCAGGGTGTTACTGGTATCAAACAACCCATCAGATCAATAGCCTCTGTTAGGCTGAAGCCAGTAAAAAGTCCTGGTGATAAAGTGTCTTGCTGTAGTGTAACACATCCATAAACCATTAGTACTATGTGGAGAGTAATTCATTTACCTGGATGTACCACACAAAGCTGTCAAATATAAGGTGTTCTGAAGTGTGTGATGAACACTCTTACAGGAGAGGCAAGGGTAAATCATAAACTGCAGCAAACAACCTCTTCAAGAAGTATTCACATATAATAGTCACTCCTTTTTCTTGAAGCAACATTAGAAGTATTTATATGAAAAATGATGCATTCCTCATTATAACATCTTTTGAGACATATTGGGCTATTAAACTACTTCATGCACTACTTCCACCATTCCCCTTGCAGACACATCTGCAAAATAGCTCTCTCAGAGGAAAACACACGTCCTGGTTTTGCATGGGAGAAAACCAGGACAACACAGAAAAGAAACATCAGTGCTTCCCCTAAGAGTCCTACAACACAATTAGCACATGGCTACACAGCTGTCACTTACCCACTGCAAAGTCACAAACAGCAAGATTCAGAAAGAAATAGTTACTGCAATGCCTCAGGTTTCTGTCCATAACGAAAGCAAGGATCACCAGCATGTTTCCAAGGATGGTCACCAGACACAGCAACACCATGAGGAAAGCCAGCAGCACCAACACACCCAGAGAGAACTCGGAGCTCGGCGCCTGGCTGGTCCAAGTCCCGTTACCCATCGCAGCCGCGTGCGGAGTTTCGGCAGTGCTGTTGTGCATGGTGGGTATCCAGGTCAGGTCAGTCTGGGAGGGAAGTTGTATCTGCCAAAGTTATCCAAAAGGTTGAGACAAGTCTATTAACAGGCTGGGCTGAATACTGAAACATAAAAAGATTTACAATATCAAAAAAATGGAACACAAGGCTTCAAGGCCTGGGCTCTCTGACATTTCTTGATCTGAAGGCACCTTTTGGCCTTAGAAAAGACACCTCATTAGCAGTGTCTTTTCTGGACATGGATCCCTATCCACTAATGTCAAAAAAGCTTGTCTGAAAATAACTCTTTTCACAGTCAAGCAGTTTGTATATTAGCAAAGTGTAAGTGGTTTTGCACAGCAAATCATGCTGAAGCTAAAGCCATATCTCGTTTTCACCTCCACACTGGTGAACAGGATTAAAATTATTACAATTCTGTTTCCCTTACACTAAAATGTAGACACTTTAGCACTTGCTGCTATACCACTTTTTAAATTTTACAGTTAATTACAGAGAGATATTTCTTAGTGTTGCTGATTACAGAGCATTTGTAATACAGTTCCATGCAGCAGAAGCATCACCAATACCTCTTCAGCTTGCCCTAACCAGAAGCTCTGGGCAGAACAAACCAAATACTTGGACTTTGGAGGTCTTTAAGGTGTGGCCCCTCTAATCCTGCACCTCCTAATTAATTCTAGATAAGGTTTTACTCCATTAAGTACCAAGCCTTTAGCCCTTTTCAGGTGTGAGAAGAGATATCCATTCCTCATCACAACTCCATTTATTTTGGTAGGAGTGCAGAGAATTTGTTAGGCTGTGGCTGTGGCTGTGGCTGACACTCACTGACTGTAGCACCATGGCACAGTGAGTGACCAGCATTTCAAGCTGCAGCCATAATGCCAGGTACCTGGGAAGATGTAGGGCAAGAAACAAGGTAAGAGAGGGTGGGCAAGATGTGGGGAGGAAAGACGCAGTGCTCTGCTACCATATTGAGGAACAAAGGGAATGAGGTTGTAAAGAGTCATTAAAGCAAAAGGTGTAGGGTGACAGAAACAGAAGAGACCTCAGGAATGGCAAAATGTGGCAATGAGACACAGCTGCCTTGGGTGTGTGTGCACAGATGCAGCCTGGGAAGCATAGGGAAGGTAACTAGAGCTTCTGTGCAGTCACCAAGCCACACCTGACATGGGTGACATTATGGTGAGAGCACATCGCAGAGCTCAGGGTAAGGAGGGTGAGGAAGTCTTCTTTAAGCAATTCAAGGAAGCTTCTGGACCACAGGACCTGCCTCTTATGTAGAACTTTAGTGTTCATGGCATCTGCTGGAAGTGCAACACATCAGATCCTAGCAGTGAACAAGGTTCCTGGAGGCTGTCAGGGGGAACTTTCAGATACAAGTCCTGCGGGGGCTCATGGGGGTGATGCACAGCTGAATCACCTGCTCAGTGGTAAAGAGGGGCTGTGTAGGGATGTGTTATCAGTGCCAGACTTGTAGTGATGATGAGGCAGGGGAACTCAACATCCTAAAGGGGATGAGGAAGGAGAGTAGCAGTGCAGACCATGGGCTTCAGGTGAGCAGACTTCTGTTTAGGAAAGTGGTAGTGGGAATCCCATGGGAGGCAGATCCAAAAGACAAGGAGCTCAAGGAAGCTGCAGGCCTCAAGGACAGCAACCTCCATGCACAAGAATAGTCCATCCCAGTTCTCAAGAAACAAGCAGATGTATCATGTGGCTAACCCTGGAGACTACAATGCAAAAAGGCAATGTGAAGGAGTTTGAAGGACGGACAGAATACAAAGGAGGTATTTAGAAATGTTGCCTGGCCAGATAAGAATGATGTTAGAAAAACAAAAGCTCATCTAGAGTTGATGTTTGTAAAGGTCATCAAGGACAACATGAAGAACTTCAGCCACCCCATTAACAGCAAAATGGTGAATAATAAAAACATAGGTACTTTGCTGGATGGGACCAGTGATCCATTGACAGCAGGTGCAGATAAGGCTGAGGTACCCACTGCTTCCTTAGCTTCATTCCTCATTAACTAGGTCTCCCTTTCCTCCATGCTTAGTGAATGAGTTCAAGGATGAGAACTGTCATGAGCAGGTGAGAATAAAGCAGGATTACTTGAGGGGACTTGGTACATAAAAGTCCATGTAACCTACTGTGCTATCAAGAGAACCAGCTACCACCTTTGCAAGGCCACCTCTTAGAATGGTGGTGGAGATAAAGGGAAATTCCCAACAACTGAAGAAAAGCAAATGTTGCAAAGATCTTCAAATGCTCCACAAGAACAAAAGGGCAGATTGTCTTTAGTCCTTGGGAAAACAATGGAGTGAGTCCTCTTGGAAGGTATTTCTGAGGACCTGGGGGAAGAGAAGGTGACTGGGAACAGTCAGCATGGACTCATTATGGATGGTAAGGGTAAATCATGCCTGAGAAATTTGGTTGTCTTCTTTGGTAAAATTACTGGATTAGTGGACAAGGGGAATGTAGTAATTTGCTTTTATAATAACAGAATAAGTCAAATGTTGAAGTTTTAATCATAGTCCTATGTGGCACTCAGGGAGAAATCTATGTGGTATTTCCTTTGGAAAATAAAGGACATGGACATTAGGAGTATCATTAGGGTTCAATATTTGTTCCAGAAATAAACAAAAAAAAGATAACACAATTTCTTTCAACATGTATTTTTTATTTGTTGATTTGTTTGTTTGTTTTTTTAGTCTGAGAGGGTCAGATTAGGAAAAAAACAGGTGTGGTTTGAGTTGAAGCCCACAAAGTCATATAGCTAATGTCCCCATGTATTTAGAAGGCCTACTGAACATCTGCAAGGACTGAAGAAAATTCAAGGACATTAAATAACGACATGGATGAGTGACTGGTTAGAGAGACCTGGGTTAGAAAACCCTTTGTCAAGAAACATCTGTGTGAGTCGGGGCATAAGAACAAATGCTGAATAAGTATCTTACCATAACCTTGAAAAATGTCTGATTTATGATTTACAAGGAAGAATATTTATGATGCCACCTTGACCAAGACAGTTTTAAAGCTGTGGGCACAGCAACCCAGTGCTTGACTTACCCTGGGAGCAATAAGCAAAATTTTCCACAATTAGAAAAATACAACAAATTCATCTAATACACAGGAGTGGTGTGAGAAAACAGTTTGAACACTGTGTGCATAAAACAGACTAAAAAACATTGATCTCTAGTAGCTTCACCATGCTATGCCTGACAAATTCCCTGACTAACTTTCCAGCACTGCAAAACGTGGACTCAGTTTATCTAGTCAATAATTTTGCAGGTTATTTTTCCAAAACGAACAATACATTCTTTAAGCACAAAATGCAAACTGAATTTTTATACTAAAAGCATAGGGATAGAAAAGCAGACAGCTCAAATACATTTCTATCTTGGGCCTATCTTCAATTTCTCTGTTTAACAGATGTTTTGTATACCAGCTGTACTGTAAATGTTTTAACTCTGTGTGTTAAGCATCACAGAAAAACAAACCCCACAAAATCTATGCCAGCACCACAGCTCATGACAGTAAAAACAGCTGTGCTGAATCAATGACCTCCTGAAGCTGCATCTCTCTTAGTAATTAGGCTCACAATCCACAACACTATCCACGTGAGGCAAGGAAGCAGAGCGAGAATGAATGGTGAAAGATAATCTTCCAGCAGTGTGAAAACTGGCAAGAGAAGTCTTCAGTTCCAGACCTCTGAACAGAAAGACATTCTAGCTCTTCAAAGCCATCAAATTTTGTGATATAATCAGGCTGCTTCCATGCATTTGAATCGTGTTTGCAAAGGAGTACTCTGTTATGGCAACACTTCCACAGCCAATTTCAAAATAGATTAAAAACTATTCAAATTGAGTACGGCTCTTCATTGTTCTGTGCATCAGATTTCTATTTCCACATTTCATACATTAGTATGTTTGTAAACAAAGAGGGATAAAATTACACAAAAGAAGAGAAAAAAATTTAGCCAGTGACTCTCACTTACCCATCCATGAAAGCCTTCTGGGTGAGTTGCAACGCTCAACACACGGTAAGAAAGTGTGGCACATAGAATGGGGTGTAATCAAGCTTCATTGCTTCCTCCAACACACCTACTCACTCCTTTCAGCACTGGACATTCAACTGCTTTGTTTGTTAAGAGCTGCTTAAGACATCTCTGTATCAGCTTCCAGACCTCATTCTCAAGCAGTGAATATGGCCCTTGCTACCTAATTGAAATAATTGAGTTTGGTATTTGTTCTGTGGCAGAGAAAATCCATATAATGTCACAGCAACAGGACACAAAGAACTGATCTAGTATAAAAAATCACTTTGTCAGATCAAATTTGTTCCAGACATTTTGATGGAATATCTTTGCACTTGCAAAGCTTTACACTGGAGAGGCTATTGTCTATTCTCGCACAGCCAGCCAAAATCATAAATCCAGTATGAACTTAGCATTGCTTGCTCTGCTCATTCAACAGGAATGTGATCACGTGTCCAGCCTGGCCAATCCTTTAGGCAATCACATGGTGCACGGATTTGGTACTAAATATCATTTAAGCATGACCAGAGAGGGAGCCATTGTAAGGTGAAAAAACAGTATGGGTGAAAAGACTAACAACCATTTATGTCTGACAATTTTGATAACCAACCTCAAAATTCTCTTGGCATGGAAAATTCTGTTCTCTGAAAATCATTCAGAATTACTGACTTGCAGGTATTTTGTCCTGCAACACCAGGTATGAACTACATTAAAATTTGAAAAGGACAGATATGGCAGGTAAGGCAGTCCATTCACTTGCATATTGCTCACTGTTGTGGATTATAACAAGGAGAGGGCACTCTCTTGTCTTCATAACAGTTTATGAAATGAAAATATACTGCTTCTGTGAGTATTTTTACAATCTTTTCAAAATGTAGCAGAATTGCTTCTTCACTGAGAGCTTTAGGTTCATAAACAGGACATAAATTTTACTTCAACGTAGACATCAGCTGGTATCTCCCTCCAGTGACTCTCTATGGAGATAGCAATAGCAGAGATCTTTCACAGTGCCAGCTCTATGTATTAAACAAAGGAAAGAAAAAAAAAGAGAAGGGAAAAAATATACCTTGCACTCACAAACCAAGAGAACATCCAGCAAAGCTTATTATTCTTTTCAATGCACTAGACGGTAATTAATCTATCATCATACCAGCAAAACCAAAAATGAGATCCTGAAAATTAGCAATATCAGGGCAACTACATAACTCTGCTGCACTCTTAAACAATGTCATTAGTAAACAAATGGTTTTTTCCTCTATTCATGCTGACAATACATATGAAAAGGTATCACTAAATAACAGAGGAACCTTCTCTGTGAGACATTTCTTTTACCTCTCTAAAAAGAAGGCGTGTTACCAGATCTCAAAGTTGCAAACTTTTTGGGACATAATATCTTCAGAAAAGCCATTCGAAACCTCATATGACAGAGAGGATAAAGAAATGGGTTCAAAGAAGAATTGATCCACAAAAGCCAAAAGGTTGCTTCATAAAGGGAGTTATGGATGCACTCTCCTTGGCAGACCCCACGGATAATCATTAATAAAGAGTATGGGGCCCAGCAAATGGCAAACACACAGACAATTATGGCAAGAGACTTTGCTATTTTCTTGTCCCGCTGCAGTTTTGATCCAGTCCTTGAACAGAAAGAAGTAAAAAAGTTCGTTTTGAGAGCCGCAGAACTGGTTTCTGTTTGAGATGGACCATTAGCCACCACGGCTGGTCTCCCTGACCTCGTTAGTGATGAAACACTGTCCTCTGCTTCTGACGAAGGAGATGATGCCCCTGGCCTCAGCAAGCCACAAAACCTCCAGGACAGGCTGCTGCTCCTTGGAGGCTCACACTCCTGCACGCTGCCACACCACTGGCGCCTCTGGATGCTGTGGAAGATGTGCATGTTGAAATAGGTCACCAGGAGCAGAGGCACAAAGAAGTCCAAGGTGGATGCACACAGAAGGAAGTACCAGTTGTTGAAGAACTCGGCGTAGCACTGATCCACCGCCACCACGCTGTGTCCGGCCACATGCTCCCAAAACAGGATGGCTGGGCAGTACAGGAGGAATGCTAAGACCCAGATGGCCACCATCTCGATGGCAGGGTTGGACATTATTCCCCGCTGGGCTCTGTAAGATACCTGCAAGGGAAAAAGGACATGTCACATATTCAGACAACATTTTGGGAAAATTACATCAAAAAACCATACATAATCAGGCCAAATATAGTATTTGTTCTGTATTTCCCCAGACACCTAGAACGTCTCCACCATGTAAGGTTCTGGAAAACTGCTAGTCTTGTTCTCCTTACACTGCAGCTCTGTGATTTATTTTAATACTGGACATAGGAGAGGAGCAGAAATTATGATGGCTAAATTATCATTTGGCTTCCAGGTATGAAAGGACATAGCTTGTTTCCACCACCCAGTAAAGCACTGATAAGGAACCGGTAAGAAAGAGGTTTATGATTCATCAGCACAGGCTCAGCAGAGAGTGAAAGCAGCTGTGGGAGTTCCTACATGCCCAGCAAAAACAGAAGCCTTCTATATTACACAGGTTGCCATGTGAGACTGCAAACACCAGACAATATAATTTTTCATACTGTTTCCTCTTGCCACAGCAGAAAAATCTATCCCAGACATATACTATAACTTCCCCTGCCTTATTGAATCACTCTGTTTTAATGTTAGCCTTACCTTGTAAACAGTTCATTCCACTACTGAAAATCTTGATGCTTTTATGTCTACCCAGAGAACATATTAAGAATTAAAATAAAATCATCTGAGGTTAGGAAATAAAGAGCTAAGCCCACCCTGTAATAAGCCAGCCACACTCTTGGTCCCCTCCATCTTTCACAGCAAAAGAAGATAAGTTAATGAAAAGCTGGACAATTTTATTTCCTCTACACTGTTCAATATTTGGTATCTCAGGCTTTCCTCAGAACTGCTGCTTTTCTCATCAGCTTCCTATACTGTTCATTAGCAGAGCATCTGCACGATACACAAATAATAATGAATGACAACTTCACAGTCACACAGCACACAAAGGGCATTGTCCCTATTTCACCAGCAGGTATCAAAGCAGTAGTGCAGGGTTATACACATTGGATTGGATTCTCTGTTTTAAATATGTGTAGCCTGAAGATTCAGACTCCTCTACGTTTTAAAGCATCACATTAGCTCCGTGCACAGCTCCAGGTCTGCAGTAATGAATTTGCCACCCTGTGCAAGACAAGCAGCTCAATTTAGAGGCAGAAAACAGGAAGCTGGGCACAGCTTGACAAATAGTTAAGTCTGGAGTGACTGGAACCTGGCCACAGGCTAGCTTTGCAGCAGAGGCAGAGGTGGATCCCAAGTCTATGGGGAAGCATGATGTCTTTTCTTTGGATAACAGCCCTGTTACACATTCCTAGACTCACTCCATTCTAACACCCTAAAGAAGAAAACCAGAATGTGACCATGTAAATGAAAACCATCAGCAATGACACAAGAACATGGATCTCAGTTAGGTTACAGAGACCCTTTTAATTTACATTATTCTTATTCTGAGCCCTGCAGCTTCGTTAATGTCTTAAATACAGGGTTTTTTTACTTTACGCTTTGGTTTAAAAAACCAAAAAGCAAAACAAAACAAAACGAAACAAAACAACAAAAAAAACCAAGCTAGCAAAAACCAACTGTAAGAACCATACCACTAGGGAAGAAGAGAAAGTGATTAGGCATTATATCAGCACTTCCCAAATGAGAACCTCTCAATCTAATATGAAACCTTTCATTTAAGCAAGCAGACTCATCAACCTGGAGAAGAGAAAGCTTTGGGGTGACCTGACTGCAGCCTTCCAGGACCTGAAGGGCAAGCAGAGACAGGACAAGGGGCAATGGCTTCAAACCAAGAGAGAGTAGGTTTAGATCAGATATTAGAAAGAAATTCTTTACTGTGAGGGTGGTGCAGCACTAGAACAGGTTGACCAGAGACATTGTGGGTGCTCCATCCCTGGCAGTGTTCAAGGCCAGGGATGGGACTCTTGGGCAACCTGGTCTAGTGGAAGGTGTCCTTGCCAATGGCAGGGGGTTGGAACCAGATAATCTTTAAGCTCTCTTCCAAACCATTCTCAGATTCTATGACCAAGCACCAAGTAGAGCTTAGAAATGGTGAATGAAATATTAATTTCTCACTTGATTCCTTGTATACCTTCTGAATCAGAAGAACAACACTCAAGAAACACCTCTTACCCCTCCACATATTTTGATTCATTCTTCTTTTTGCTTCAAGGGATCAGTTTCCACTCATTGTCATAAATAAATGTGCTCATTGTCAGCACATGTCAATCACCCCCTGCAGTAATTCGGATCCTCATCTGATCTTCACTCAGTCCATCTCACTGTCTCTCCAAACACTCTTCTTACAAAATTTATCCAAGCCTAAGCACATCCTTGACTCAACCTAGTTTTCATCACCACCAACTCTTCTAATGGCCAAAGACTAAGTTCTCCACATGCCTGCTGTCTCTTTCCCACCTGGACCTTCCGATCTCCTGTGCAGTGTAATTAAATAACTTCTGCAGGTGGCATGAGGGTGACATTGAAATCACAGACAATGCAATGTCCTAAGTCCCAATGCAACATTGAAGCATCATAATTTCTCTGTTAAAAAATGGTACCAATGACAAAGCATCATCTAGCTTAAAGTATCAATTGTGAAACACTCTGAGTTTTATAGAAATCCCAGCATATAGAAAGCGATAAATAGAAATGTTCTTCTTACAGCTTTTGTAACTGACAGGAAACGGTCATAGCTGATAAGGACGATGTTAAACACTGAAGCTGTGCACACGAGATAGTCCATGACCAGCCAGAGCTTGCACAGGCTTCTTCCCAAGTGCCATTTCCCTGTCAGGGCGTAAGGGATGTACAACGGCATACAGAACACACCTGGGAAAAGAAACAGAACACACACGTCAGTCAGCACTGCACTGCATGAGAGCAGAGAAGTATTTCTGCCGTATCTGATAGAAGATTGATCAATACTGGCTGGAATTGCCACATAGATGTTTTTGTATTATCCTGCAACCAAAGAAGCCTTACCACAAACTAGACACTAGTAATGGTCTTATAATTAATACCTCTCTGAAAGGTGTATCCTGGTTATTATGTATCATTGCTACCCCTCCAATTAACACCAGCTGCTAAAAGACAGAGCAGTTGACTGCTCTACCTGCTGAAGTAAACACTCTTCTGTGTTATCTGCTGAAATTAAAACAAACAGAAACATCTTTCCCCCAATGTAATTCACTGTTTTCTATAACAAGTTATCCAATTGCCATGCTTCTATCCTCTTAGAAGCATACGTGTCTGAAAGGGTTCCAGAAGTAACTTCTTACAGAAATACAAATTTCAGATTAATTTTAAAATCTATATGATCAAAAGGCTGACAAGACAGCACAGTTAATTAAATACACCCAGCCTAACTTTCTCCTCATCTCACATCTTGATAATAACCACTTTTCAGGGGCAAGCTGATAGGACATTATCTATGGAAACTCACCAGGCTGTGGTAACATATGAATGACCCACCCACACCCATTGCTACCTAAATTTAGGCTGCTAAATCCAAATATTGCGAAAGTGGCAATATGACCTCTTTTTAATGGATTTTGGGGTGATGACCCTACACAGAATCACAACACAGCCTTGGGAGGCTGAAGAACTAAAGGTGCAGCCAACTGGGATGCAGAAAGGCAGTGAACAGCATCAAGGCTGCAACAAAATGGAACCACTGCATTTACAGAGCAATTGGCACTTGGTCTTTTGAGCAAAACATTATAGATTTTAGCATTCACATCAGGAAAAAAACTCTGGTTTCAACTTTAGATTTACTACCCAATAATGTGTACTCCTGTAACAGAGTATTTTGAGAGTTTCGATTTCCATAAAAATCTTACAGTTCCTCTTGTTCTCCTTCTAATAAGAATCAAGAGATCTCTATTCAAACCCAGCTGTGTGTCCAGAAGCACAGAGACAAAGCAAAAGCCGCTGAATGTCAAAAGCAGCTAGGTTAGATATGTTGAAAGAATAAGCAAATTATTCTGCAAGCTTTTAGCAACTTAGGTCAAGAAGAAAGTAAGGATAACTTAGGCATACCATGAATCTAAATTATGTAGCTACAAAAATACAAATCAGTTTGACTGTAAAGTCAAACCAAGGCAAAGGCAAAGCTTTTAACAAAATTCATAATTAAAAACTAGACTTTCAGGTAAACATAATATCACAAAACAAAAAATTATGGAAAGCAGGTAATGCCAAGTAAACTGTACTTCCTTCTTTGGCAGAGAATGTTATTTACTTTGTATTTCTCAGCTAGATGCTGGTATTTGTTCAGTGTGATGCGAGATTGTGAGTCAGATGAGAGAACACCAGTTTGTCCACTGGTTTTCTGCTCACTGCTCTGTTTTTTTCCAGTGCATTGTAATTGGAGAGCAGGCAGCAAGAGTTCTGCAGCACAACAAGGCAGAAATAAGTTGGAAGAAGACATCAAGCATATGCAGGGAGGTATCAAAACGTTATACAAGGAGATCTGGACATCACAAGGATGGGACTATTAGAAGCTGTGCCCTTGACAGAACTTTTGGCACTGGCAAAAAAGTGTTAGGAAAAGTTTATTCTGTTCTTTCAATATACTTCTTAAATGTGTACTTAAAAAAAGAAGTTGTTGTGATATGACAAGTCAGAATACAGATTTCATTAAATAGCCACAACTATTTAAAACCATCCATCTACACACTCAATAATTTAACCAAAGCTTTTAGCAAAGGCACCCAGCACTTCACAGACTATTTTAATACTTCAGTCTCCAACTGAGCATCACACTCGTGTTTTAATTGTACTTTTTCTCAGTGCAAGTTTCAAAACTAAATGTGTCCCTATGTATTAATATACATGTAACATCAAACTTCTTAGAAATTGCTTTATTTGTAATTTCTATTTGCCTATACAAACACATATTCCTAAGGTATTACTCTAGATAGAGCATGTACAGCAAAATGTTTAAAAATAGTATTCATCACTATTTAGTCACAAACATCAGATGATGATCTGTATTGTGTGATAGCAGACTGAAATAGAAGATATTGACCATGTATGCAAGAGCTGTCAGACAACATAGGCTATATTTGATTAGACTATATAAATTTCTAAAACTCTTCACAAAAAACTCCCATTCTTTGTTAGTCCATAAAATTCCCACAGTAGTATCTTATCCTGAAACATTAAGCATTACCTGCTAACCTAACAAAACATCCTTTATTTTATGAAAAAGAATAGGCTGCTGAAACACTTCATGCAGCTTCCACCATTCCCAACACACAGAAAAGAAACATCAGTGCTTCCCCTAAGAGTCCTACAACACAATTAGCACATGGCTACACAGCTGTCACTTACCCACTGCAAAGTCACAAACAGCAAGATTCAGAAAGAAATAGTTACTGCGATGCCTCAGGTTTCTGTCCATAACAAAAGCAAGGATCACCAGCATGTTTCCAAGGATGGTCACCAGACACAGAAACACCATGAGGAAAGCCAGCAGCACCAACACACCCAGAGAGAACTTGGAGCTCAGCACCTGGCTGGGCCAAGTCCCGTTACCCATCGCAGCCGCGTGCGGAGTTTCGGCAGTGCTGTTGTGCATGGTGGGTATCCAGGTCAGGTCAGTCTGGGAGGGAAGTTGTATCTGCCAAAGTTATCCAAAAGGCTGAGATTCATAAGGAGTTAAAATAGGATAGGTCAAAAATCCAATAAGCATCCAAAAAAAAAAATTTCTTAGGAGAGGAAAAAAAGTAAAAGCTTTTGATACTAGATAAATCTAGTTTTCCTAAGATTCTCTTAAAGCAGTACTCTAGCGGAGTTCTGGTTAAGAAATACACAGTTTTTTTAAGCTCATATTTTAAAATGCAAGTTCTTCTTTAAGCAACATGATTCTTATCCGTGGAGGTCAGGAGGGTTGATCTGAGGTTCCCTCTTGCTTTCCTCCCTCCCTTTCTGATGTGTTTTGCTTGCTGGCATTATATATGACTTTTTCTACTTTTTTTTTCTTCAACTGACGTACATATCCTAATGAGAATTGAAACTACTTTTTAATTTCATCCTTGTTTATCTGACATTGTTGCGATTCAGCAAGCCATTAGTCCCTCTCCATTTATATATTAATACTTTTTTCTGACAAAGGCATGGTCAACTTTGTAGTTGCTGTTGTTGCCCTTTTTGTGGACTCTGGGGCTGCAAACTGATGCAATGTAAATAAGTATACATACAGTTACTTACCAGAGCAGTTAACCTGTAATGGTCCAACCCTCAGAGATTAGTTCAAAACTCTCACTAAAATCAGTTTCAAATATCTTAGCAGCAGCTTCAGCAACACATCACCAGCTGCTCTTGCCCCAGAACCCAGGAACTAAATACAGACTCCCTGAATGAGAATGAGAGCTTGGAAATTAACAGGACAAGGGTTCATGTGTCTTCCACAAATGCTTGTCTTTTGTATGAGTAATAAAGCCACTTGCAGAGAGCTGTGAGTATTCTACAGTTGTACAAATGCAATCATTTTTATCACGAGTTCTAAAAACGCTTTGGTGTCTAATTTTAAATACTTAAATTTGAAAAACGTTGGCTGTCATGTTTTCCCCTCTGTTGTGGGAACAAATTCATTAGCATTTGCCAAGTGCTTTTACTGAATGTTTGAATGGCAGCAGTACAAAACTGCAAAACTTTATTATCCATGCAAATGTCTTCACAGCCTGTATGTCCATCACTGGTTTAGCTTTATTTCATGTCCAGGTACTGCAGAAAACACACTGTGGCACAACTACTAAGTAATACCGGTAGCCTTTCTTCTGCTAGCCATACTGAAGCCTCAAAACAAAATTCTGCAGTTTCACTGTTGTTCATGAGAGCCAGCTGACCTTGCCACATGGCTTAAATCTCAGCGTGCTTTTCAGGAGTATATAGCTGCCTAATTGTATTCCCTCCCCCTCCCTCAAAATTTCTTATTGGATCTTAGATCTAACTTGATTTCTTCAAATCTTAAATACCCAACTCTTCCACACCATGCTTGGAAAGCCCCTGTGTTGCAAGGCACCTATACATATGAAGTGAAGTTCAAAAGGAGATCCACTTCATGAGCTTTCAGCAGAATTTTTCTCTGTGTGTGGCCATGACAACGATTAAATCAGTCTAGAACATGTCTAGCTAGAAAAACATTGAAGTAGCTACTAAACTGCTTCCATTTTTTACTGAAATAAACATGCTAGGCAATAAATGTATAGCAAAGATGAACACACCAAAAGGATCCACAAGTAAATGTCCCACGTTTATCTTCCTTCTTGCCCCCACACTAAACACATACTAAATAGTAAAACCACCACCCTGAATTACCTGCAATATGAAGAAATTACTAGCAGTCCATTAGTATGCTGCTGTAAAAAAGACAATTATCTTCACTTTTAGAAGTTAAGATTTTAAGAACGTGACTTTTCATATTTAAGCATGGAAGATTTCCAGATGCGTGCAAAACATTTAGAGGAAATGCTTGACAGTGAAACCACCAAGCAGTTCTTCAGAAGATATTCAGCTAATGAAGTACCCCAATCAGAGAGCAGATATAAACCCTTAGTCTGCTCATTTAGGTTTGAGATACAAAGCAAAAAAAAAATAATTCTGATACTACCTTGTAGGAAACTCTAATGCTGCAATGGCTAATCTGTGTTCAGCTGTAGTCCTGATTCATTTTCAGAATAACAAAGCATAACCAGGAAAATAAAAAGATATGACAACAGAGTGGCCAAAAAAAGCCACTATCCGCCCTTTCCTGGTAATGTTGAATTCTTTGTTGACATGACAGGCAATTGTACTTTGGGTATAAATTAATTCTATCATCCTTATTTTTTTTCTTTTGCCAGGTAATGGAATTTGTAGCTCTTCCACAAGTGAGCAGTATGTCTTAAAAACCTTACAGTATTTGATAATAAAAATGGTTAAAACTGCTGTTTCAGTTTAACATTAAAAACAATGTCCCAGGAGAATTTTAAAAGTTAAGAGCTGTTGTCGGACATTTTTGTAATCTCTTTCTCTTGAAAGAAGTATTCTACTTCTTAGAATAAAGGAAGTTTAAACTTAGGAAATGCTTGCAAACAAAAATAGGAAGGGACTGTAACTTCTCTAACCAGAAGTGTCCACAAGACAGTTAGACAGCATTTCATGTTCTCTGTGGAAGCAATTGTGTGAAAATAAAAATGCATTTCCACTTTGATGGTCCATTTTAAAGGACAGGGGATTCATTTTGCTCACTGATTGTATAGTCTATTTCACTGGTTCCTTTAATTATGCGACACAAAATTCTCATCTTTTCAACAGGCTCCTGGTGTGCCAGCCATCACAGAACAATTCTCAGAGAAATTCTATAGTAGCTCCATCACATTTCTTAGCTCACTGCCCATGTTCAGCCCCCCATATGTCACCAAGCAGCCCCTATCTAGCATCTGACCAGGAACTGCACAGGCAGGACCAGGCACTCCAAACACCACACTCAACCCCATCCTTTCCTTTCACAAAAGAGTATCTAAAACTTTGTAAGTGACCTGGTGTATGAATGACTCCAGTCCCACTCTCAGTACAACAAACCACAGAATTCAATTACTAATACAAGACATGTATTTGAATCCAGGAATGGAGAAGATGAGAAATCCATGTTTTCAATTAGTCAACTGTTGTTTGGTGGGAAGGGGTGGGACAGAGCAATGGTTCCAGATGCTGCACTGTGCTCATAACAAGGAGCTCACATGTGTAAGAAACAGAAAACTTGTGTCTAAGCTCTACTTCAGAACAGCAGAAGAAATCACAAAACAAGATGAAAATATATCTATGGCTTTACTGAATTCTTTTATGAATACAACATGTCCATTCTATAAGATAAAGCAATAAGGTCCAGGGGTTTTTTGTATAAATATGTGCAAAATAATATTTTAAAGTTTTTTAAAAAATAAATTAGTGTTCTGTTCTCTTCCTGTTGTCCTTCCTTATCTTTTTGCTCTTTCCAGCTTGTCTGGATGATTCTTCCTGAAATGAAAAACAAGCATTGCAAGATTTAAAAAATATTCTTGTAAACCACAAGTATTCTCCCATGGTTACCCATGAGGATTATTTTTAATATGAACAGTATTCACAGTTCACAGAGATTTATGAAAATTTGGACATGTTTCTCCATTCACTCAGGCTGTTATTACTTTTCTTCTGGCTTCATCTAACAGTGGAAAGTCACACAAGTTCACATGCAAATGCCTCCATTCTGGAGGGATGAAACATACCGTTGTTGGTACATAGTCGTACTCCACAAGTATATTTCTTGCACAATTGTTTATATGTTTGAAACGATCTGGTCCCAAGAGAATACCTCCATACCAGCGTGACACCACAACTAACACATTGTGGACATTCAAAATCTGTGAATAAAAGAAAGCAATAAAGTTGTTATTTTTTAATTGAACCTGGTTTACTGCTGACACCAATTTGAAACAAAAAAATGGTCTACTATCTTGTATTTTAAAAAATTACTGAGTTACATTCTTATTATTTGGTATGATCAATTATTCTGTTACTAAGCTGACTGTCTACTCACATTTTTAGAAGTATTGGTGGATGAGGCTAACAATAGCCAGGCCACATGCATTATACACATGGATATAAAATGCCATAAGCTAGTGCTGTTAATATGTGCATGTTAACAACCATTAGCCATCTCTGTTAAGGACAAAAAACCAGATATCTGACTAATTTGAACAATGCTGTTAGAAGAATCAATCATTGTTTGTGAAAACAGAAATATTCTTAAAATTGTAAAATGGAAAGGACTAGGGGCATGTTCTGTGACAGGAATTGCTACTCTGTATTTATGTATTGGCCATAAAGTCTATGTATAACAACTGCTGACAGTAAACAGCATGGTACTAATCTAAAAACAGTTTCTTGTAACCAGAAAGTGCTATTTTGAAATGCTGGTCTTATCTGAAACAAGATTAATTTCTATTAAAAAGAAAAAAAAAAACCACAAACAAAAGCAAAACAACAACAAAACTCTGTAAATGCAGCAACATAAATGTTTAAAATCACCTAATTTTCATACCCATATGTTGTAAGAGCTCAAAACAAAAAATCAACAAGATCTATGAACATCCAGAAATCAGCCCATACACTACTTTAATTTTTTCCTATGGCTGAAAATGGAACTTTTCTGATCCTTATCTTACTATTCTTCCAGAACAGAAATATTCCCAGCAACTAGGATTACAGATGGAGAATGATGATCCATATAATTTACATGCATTCACATTTGAAAGTGACATTCATGTCATTTTCTAAACTGGATTTTTATGGAATATTAAGTGCCTAGACAACTTTCAAAAGTATGCACTAACCACTGAGTAAAAGCTGATAATCTCAGAACAAACTGAGGTACAGTAACTGCCAAATTGTACCTTTACATTGTTTTCATAACAATAATGAAATGTCTTCACACTTAGCACATATACTTACATATATTACATAACCTAGGTTTGTTTATTTAACCTTCCCAAGTCTAGTCTGAGTTATTTAAGAAGTTTGAAAAAGTTCAAAATGAAAAGTATCAAAATGTTTCCATCAACTATATTTTTTTCAGAAAAGAAAAAGGAAACTTGGGGGAGTGAAAAAAAGTTTCCAGGAATAAGAGTGCAACATACCAAGCAAAAGAATATTCAAGCAAGAAAAGGATAGGAAAATAAACCTCCTGTTGTGAAGGGAACATCAACCTAAAATAAAAGTATTTTGTCTGCTCACACAGCTAAGTGACTTGAGGCACAGGATTAAGATGTACCCAGCTGTCTCCTGTAGTTGTGCTACTTTAATTATGGTTTTATTAGGGCTTGCATCATGAACCAAAATTTATCAATCTCAACTCACTCACACTTAGTAGCACCTTTGCCAAATGTTATTTCAACTCTTGAATACTAAAATATACGTGAGTATGAGGGCTAAGGACCCAGAACAGGAAACAGCACAACAAAACAGACTAAATGATCAAAACAACTTAGCTCCTTCACTCCTTTTGTATTTGAAGTTCTACTCTGCAGGTTTCTATATCAGTGTCTTTTTATTACACCTACTCAATGGAACCACATGAAAGGCTGTGCACAGGTCAGCTGTTATATTCTGTTACAGTCAGCTTCTCCCAGTATTCATTTTCTGTGTACCTTACACCACACAGGAAGCATAGGATTTAAAACTTCTTTCTACCCATCCAAACCACTACTGCCACCTATGCAACATCACTTGTTTCTATGATCCAAGACTTGAAAGTACTACAGTCTGTGTTTTTCCTTTCACCTTGAGAAAGCAATCATCTGGCTGGCTGCTAGCAGAGCAAAAACTAAAATAATCTTCTACAAGCTTATTTACATTGTAGTGATTTTTTAAAATCAATATCAATTCAAGATTTCTAAAAGCCAAAGATTTCTACAACCTGCATAAGATGGAGAAGACGTCCACCTGCTGCTGTCTCTCCATCATCTTCACAATCCTGTAGGAACGTCTGCTTATCTTCACAGTATATTCTATAAAAGAAAAAAAAGAACATAAAATATATTAAAAAGTGTCAATCAATTAATATTTCTACATAATTAATAAAGTCTCAGATATCTTTCATACATGTGTGTATCAATTCTAATTCTCTACTACACATATTTATGTGAAAACAGGATGAGGCATAGGATAAACCACAATTGTTTATCTGTACAGTAGAACAAGTTTTGAGAAGCTTTTACACAGACTTTAGCTACTTCAGGTACACTCCAGTCATTACCAGTTTCAAGTTCCTAAACAGAACAATACCCAGGTTTTTAGCCTAATAATTGCATCTAGTTGAAACCAACTCTACCAGACACAGATTCAAATAATGGTATAAACCTAGAAGAACTTGGATAAAAACATTACAAATAATTATGTCTGTATTTCAGCAGCAACATGAAACTATTACTGATATTTGCCTTTGAATTCTCCATGTCATTGCCCTCCTCAGGGGCCACTGCAGTAAACTTTTGGGTGTATTGTTTCATAAAAATGACAGCTGGCCATGTCTAATTTTCCAGAAGTAATGCTCAGAGGTCTACTGACAATAAATTGGCTTGTTACCAACTTATTTCCTAACTTCTGAACTTAGTTACACGTGACACAATGAAAAAGAGATTCTAGTACTAAATGACAGAGGGGAAGCAGTAAGTATGCGCCTTTTCCTTTTTTTTTTTTTTTTTTTTTAAGTGGATTTGGATTACATGAGTGAAGAAAGCCAGATCATCATCTGTGACAACAGAAATGCCCTCTTTGCAGAAACTTTTTACTTAGGCAGAAGCTTTTACTTTTTGGTAAAATAAGCTTTCACTTGCACTCATTTCATGTTTCATTAGGATCACAGCAGGACGGCCATGAATGGATAAGCATCTGTACATGCTTTTTTAGATGACTGGTTCCTACAGTTCCTCCCTTTTACTGTCACTTACATTCCTCAGAAAACCTACACTGCTATCTGGACTGAGACCAATTAATGAATTCACATAAGCATGTTCACAAAAGTTGCCAGAGGCAGGTGACTGCCAAACTCATTTTTACCTGTTTCTCATAATCCCTGAAGTTTCTTGTATTTCAGCTGAAACTTCATATGCCAGATGTCTGCATCAGGCTTTCTGATTCGACTCTTATTTCAACTGAACATTTTCAGCTATTTCTAAATATAAGGTTGGGGGGGAAAAAGAGGTTACTTCACCCAAATAAAAACACATTTAGCTCAGGATGATGTAGCATTTCCATGCTCAGACATTCTACAAAAGTATACCAACACATGTTCAAATCCACTTTTTTTTCCTATTCCTAATGTTGCTTCACTGTCTTATTTCCTACTCTATGTTCTACTTTCTTGCCCTCAAATTCAAAATAACACCTGCAACACTAGCCACACAAAAGAGAAACCTACTCCTTAAAGCAAGGAATTTCTTTTAATAGCAAGGAATTTAATAGGAAGGAATTTCTTTCTCACATCCTGCACTCATTTGTGAAAGAACACTAAAAAGAAAAATAAAAATCACTATTTGTGTCTCACCTGTATGCATATATGTTGTGGGTGGCACTTGCAATTTTCTTGTTCTCATATAATTTTTCAAGAACTCTTTTAACCTATAAAAAACAACAGAAAAAACCTTCCTTTTATAATAGGGGTTTCATACACCCCTCTCAATATCACTGCTAAACAAACATCTCCCTACTATTACAATGAAACAATTTTATGCTTTGACATAAAATGTTTGGTGTGATAACTCAAGAAGCAGCTTCTGAGTAACCTCATACTTGTTTTAAACCATTTTCCTGGGATACTGAAAACAGCTTGTCCCTTGAATTTCTACATTGTGTGCATTCATATTATTGCTCAAGAGGTGGAAGTGTCAAATTGCTTTATTGAACAAGAGACACTAAGATCCAGAAAATATTTTTAGTCAGTATTAAGTATCAACTGCACTTGCTTACTTTATTTAACAATAAAGTTAAGCTGGAATAGAACACAAAATACATATTCCCACTACACACTGCTTTTACTTATTTCCCAAAAACATGATGTTTAGAAAGCCCTACTACATTTCAAGCTTTTCCTTTTCTCTCAAACATGTTTTTTTCACAGTTTCCACTTCACAGAAAGAACAGTAAAAACAAAAAACATCCTATTAGGGGTCTGAAAGTGTCGGTATTTCCCAGAAAACAGATATTCCCATCATGTCTATGATCTCTTTGCTCTTAAGAAGTACCAAATTCAAAACATTTCCCAATATCAGTTCATCATATGTTTCTTAGTAAACAAGCTGGCAATTGTTCAACCCTTCCCAATAGTCTAGCAAAAAGAAGAGCTTTTGATTAAGACATCATTTTAGTACATAATACAAAACATTACTGAAGTTGGGAAAGCTTGGAAAAACATGCCTGGCAAGTAAATTGCCTTCCATTCAAAAACAAATGTCTCAGAGGAGTAATCAATAGTCATATTTAATATCTGCCCTAGCTATACTGTGCTATTTCCAATTCTTCTTGAAGAAATTCAACTGACAAAAATAACCTCAAATAGAAAGTATCTCAATGAAAAAAATCCCATTATTAATGGAGAATATTGCTTCAGACATCTATCTTCTCCTTACTTTGAACACTGAAGGAAGACAACTGGTATTACTTAATACCTTTCATGAACATGGCCAGTAAGTTAAAACAGTAAGTTTCAATACAGGGACTTAAAACACAAATCATATGAAACAATCATCACCTTTGACATTACTTATTTCTCAGCTACCAGATTCCTGAAAACATACTTTAAGGATTAATTTTTGTGCTACAGCTGTATCTTCTTTAAGTGATTCTTTAATATATATATATATAAAAATGAACTGTTACTTTAGAAAGGGAAGAAAAGGGAATCACTGTCTTAATGTATGTTTTTCATTTTAAAATACTTTCACCCTTTTATCATGACTTGTGAATAAGATTGTTCCTACATACACAAAGCCCCACATGAATGTACAGTGTATGTGAACTTGAAAGGTCAAAGTGCTCCAGAAGGGATGCTGGGATTTAGAGACCAATTCTTACATCCATACTGAGCAAATTATTGAGGGTGAAAAAAAAATGGCAACAAAACAAAACACAGACAGCTTCAAACATTACAGCTTTTGTACAGAGAAATCAGCCTAAAAACACTGTCAAGCTGTCAGTGCTTCCTCATAGCCACTGAGTATGTAGTAGACCTAGCTTACCTGGAACTTCAATAAGCACTTGACAATATCCCTTACCAAAAATTCTTTTAAAAAACCCTAAAATTGCATAAAAAGAAAGAGAAAAATCCTCTCAAGCTTTAACTCTGAGTTAGTAAAAGAAAAGAACAGTAGTTTCCCCACTGAAAAGGGATGATCAAAGGAGGCTGATGGTAACAGATGGAAAGTGATGTACAAAAGAAGCTCCAAACCCGTCTCAATTAGGTCCTGATGGAGATTTACTTATGCATGTCCACGTGTGTTTTTCAATGGAATTGCTTTCTGAAGGAGGGAAAACATTTATAAACCCATTTTAATTCCTTTTCCAGCTAACACATTATAGACTCGGCGACTTCCAAACATCTTATGATAAAGTTGCCAACATGCAGAAGTCAAATTACAGTGTTCTTATTCTCTTCCATCTAATGCACACAGTGGTAAAGAACGGCAGGAAGAAGAGCTGTTACTTCACTACTCAGCTGACAGTGAAAGCGAGAAACCAATGACCACCCAGACAGTATTAGTACAGAAAGATGCACAGACAGACCAACATATCTGGCAGATCACAGGTATTCCAGTAATACTTTGCCAAGCTCAAAGTACAGGGAAAAAGAGAAGAACTGATCTCTACTAACTTGTCTGGTTGTCAGCACTGGAGCCAAATGTGCCTGGAAAGTGCTCCTTCGATCTGTGATTGGGTTTCCATGATGTATGGGGGGCAGCTCTTCATCTATGGGTCACAAACAAGGGAGTGTTTCTTTTCTTTTAAGAGTACAGACACAATGCATGTGGCCACTAAAGTAAGGAATTTCTCAGCTTTAAAAAAAGGAACTTAT
This sequence comes from Dicaeum eximium, assembly GCA_013396995.1. Lineage (NCBI taxonomy): Eukaryota > Metazoa > Chordata > Aves > Passeriformes > Dicaeidae > Dicaeum > Dicaeum eximium. Next base: position 359,697 of record VWZP01001398.1, on the reverse strand, counting down.
TAAAGTGAGTAACATACAAACTCACCAAAATTATATTGCATTTTTAATGACTGTTATTAAACTTTATTGTAATTCTATTGTCACTAATTTTATTCTAAAGCTGAGTAGAAAAATAGAATCTTCAGGTCTCATTTAAATTATTTCAACAGAATTAACAAGAGTGTATTTTTTACCTTCCTGACTTTCAGATGTCATGTAATTTAACATTTTAATCTGATCTTCCTGAATGGGCTGATAGTCTAGGAGAAAATCATCTCCATCATCTTCGTCAACTTCTTCAGTGGTTTTCTTAATATCTGGTTCTATTAAAATACAAGTAGTAGAATGCTTTACACATTTTTTGTAAGACAAGCAAAACAAAACTTTAAACTCTTTCTCAAAAGTCTCTGGCTTCTCAGTTCAAAACAGTTTGACATTAAAAATTATTAAATGCAGAATAGTAACATTAATTACAACAAAACCCAAAAGTACTCAGCCCACTATTAACTTAAAACTTCCTGAGAATTAAAAATAAAATACTCATAAAATGGGATCCTTCCATAACATCTGTGTCAATACTAAGTATCAGTATTTCTAAGAAAAAAAGAACAATAATGTTTACTATTTCCATTAAACATTCAAAATGCTACGTTTAATCTGATTTTAAAGATTATATTAAGCTGATGTTTCACAAAAACTCCAGTCATTTACTGGTCATTTTGGGGGAAATGTAGAGCTGTTGCTCAATGCTACTTCATGAGGGTATAATATTATTAGATAAAAAATTATTAGATTTGAAACATTTCTCTCAACATGCTTCAAGTATTCTGGGATTCCAAAAATCCTGTTTTCCTTCATGCATAGAACACCTAAAAAATAATAGTCAATAACAAAGGAGGAAATATACAGAGTTCTGACATCTGGCTTTAAAGCCAAATTAATATATCACAGTTCCACTCCTATGTAGAGGGCCCATGATGTGCTTATGATGAAGGTTTTATAAAAAAACAGAGGGGTGATAAAGCATGTTCAAAAATGGAAGCCATAAGGTTGTGGTCAAAATACCTAAACTTCCAGTACTGATAGTAAAATTTTCACTTCTCAGTGTCCACTCTTTTAGTCACATCAGTGAGAAACGACTTCTCCAATGCCTGTGATGTAGCAACAAAAGGCACAGTTGATTGAAAGACTAACACTAGACCTTACCATGAAACAACAATGAAAATGCTTTTTTTTTTTTCTTCAGACTTTTATTTCTCACAGGACAAAGATAACACCCCTGACAGAGACAAGTAGTTCTGTTTCCTTTTGCCACGGTGCCTGCGCACGTTACTCACACATTTCAGAGCAGTTTAGTATTTTAATGCACAAAACCCCACCATTTTTTGGAAGAACACTGTGAATTTACACAAACTCTATAAGAATAACAGCAGCTCTACTGATGATGTACTTCTCATCCCAGTACACTAAAATGAATGGAAGGGCAGAAAAGTAAAACGATGGAATACTTGGTAATTTGTCTGCATAGTCCACTCAAGTTTATCTTCTCTTGAATCCCAGTCCTCCAACAGTGCACTCAACACCAGAAATTAACTACTGGTATGAATAATTCCTTTGCAGAATGGAGGGCAATGCATAATGCACCTGTGGGCAGCACTGTCCTTTTATGCAAGTAATTTCATTCCTGAGAGAACTGTGGACCTTGTTCCAGTTCAGAGGCCACCCCCACCTTCTTCTCCCTACTGCTTTTTAAAAAGGGACACTGCCGCTGTAAAACAATAAGCCCTGACACAGGAAGCTGTTCTCTGATATTTAGATCCAATTCAAAAGTGGGTATAAACTAGTTTGTACTGAAATCTTACTTTGCAGTGGAAGAAGAAGGAAAATAAAAACCCCATGTATTTTCTAAAGTACCTGGATCTGAAGACTGTGCCTTTTCTACCAGAACTTCTCGTATCTTCTCCACCCACAAATACAGTATACTTTCACCAAGGTTCTGTCTGGAAGTAAAAGGTCATGGTAAATGAAGAATCACTTTTGCACTTTAGCAAATTTCACTTGGAAAGTACAAAAAATAACCTACAGATTTCAGACACACAGAAATCAAACATAAGCTAGTGAGATAAAGAGCTCAGGCAGGCTTGTGTAAAGTTCTGCCTCAGTAGCTCACAGGGTGAAAACCTTACTGGTGGACTGTGATAGTAGGTCAGTGGAGCAATGTAATGAAACACTATACTTTGGGTAAAAGGCAGTGTTGCAGGACAGGGAGATAAAGATTTAGGCCTAGGAGGCTTCACTCAGGGGCACAGGTGTGTATTAAGGTACTGAGGGAAGATGGGTTGAATGCATTTTATATACGCATGCTAGGAATTAAGAAATGCTTCCTTTATGTGCAGCAGGACCCAAACAACTCAAAACACATTTCAAATGAAATGGTTAAAATGGTTATGAACTGTGCATGTTTGCCTAAGAAACAAAACTAAAGATTTAGGGCCGTAGATATCTCATGGTTTCTCATTAATTTCACTCTTACTGCCACCATCTGGGCACCAGGTAAGCAGCAAAATTACATACTTTGCTAAATGTATACAGCACTACTGCTGGAACAATCAAGTTCAAATAAGCATACATATTTTAAGAAAAATATTAAAGCAAAAACAAGGATTTTATGAACTTGTAGCTCTGACTTCAAAATCCCAACAGACACCAGAACAATTCAACACCCTGATTTCACACAGCTTATTGTACAGAAGCACTGCTTTAACATCTGAAGACATTTTTTTTAGTGATGGAATGAAAGAGACCAGAAGAGGAATAAAATTCCCTTGTTTTACAAAAGTAAACAGCAATTTGTCCAACTACCACCTAATTACAGTTTCTGAATAGTTGTAAATTAAAAAGTTGTAAATTATGCCCACTTTGTGTCTCCTAAAATAGACTTATGACCTATAAATATCCATTTTTTCCATAGCGGTTGACAGTATAGTTCATGTTGGTTTAGACTGCAGAACTACACAACTTAGATCTCTAGGGACTAGAAACCTGGTGAACACCATGGAAATGATGCAGAGTATCTCTGTTCATCTGACAATAATTTAGACATTGAATAGCTAAAAGGCTTTCACAAATACTGTGCACATCAGTGATTATTCCAGGTTTTTAAACTGTTTAAAATGACCTAAAATACATATGTGGCCTAAAGTACAAACACTTTCACTTCCTGCTGAACAAACAGAAGTGAGAGCAGACCAGCAAGGGCTCTGACCAGCAGCTGATACAGACAGAAGGGAGCTGAACCAGCACAATTGGACAGCCAGCAGGACTGCAGATGGGGGAACAAAAAAAGAACCAGCAGCTCTACCTGTGGTAGAGACTCCATCAAATCCTTTGAATCTGGACAGCATTAAAGACAACCTCTGTCCTTCTTGCTCCACTGAGCAACTGTGGTGATCACACAGAACTTTTCACTTAAAATCCTTGCGCATTTTTAACACTACTCAAATTAAATTTTACTTGCTTCAATGATTTGTTGCTTAATTAGCTAAGAAACCCAGTAATTAAAAGTAAAAAACCCTTATGCAAGCTAAGTGCGCTCTTCCTTATGGCATTAAAAAACCATTTCCTATGCAAGATGCTCAGATTTCACTGTCTGGGGCATGATTGTGCTTCCTTATGCTTTTATTTCATTTATTTTATATAATTTTTGGGATCTAAAATAAATAAATAAACTATATAGAAATTATTACATTTTCTACCCCACTTTCACAGCAATTCAGAACCATGTAATTTGAGTATTTCTAAATGCTGTTTATTCTCATGCATCCATTATGCCTCATAGTTAGCTGCACACTGTGATAATAAACAGTCCATGATGTTCCAGATTCAAGTTAAGAGATTCTGTATGTGTTTATTTTAAAACCTACGTATCCCTTAGCTTTTAACTGGTATGCCACTTATGCTCTAAGGCAACCAAATGTTTCCACATCCTGTGTTTTAACATTCAAGTGCAGAACAGGTAGAAACTGAAAATACACTGTCTCCATTTACTATATTCCATAGTCTCAAACTTACACATATATTTCTTCCAAGCTATTTGCTAGTTCCGTATAATCTTGTCCTCGAAGCCAAGGAGCACTAGAATGAAAAGAAATGCAATGAAAAATGTGCTATATGCTGCTTCCAACATTCCCAAATAAATGTGAATAACACATTGAAAATATGACTTTGCCACCCATCAAGATTCTAGCTGTAAACATCTTGGAAAAAGCAGGATAAAGAATCGAATATCCTTGCTGGAAACAACCCCTATCGCTGGCATACTTTAATTCAAGAAGTATTTTAACTAAATTTCCACTTACAGGTAAACAATTAACAGTGGCAATTCCTAAAACACAAAGGTTTGCAAGGAAACTTCACCTACTTTAGTTGATAAATAGGTGGCTCTGCAGCTGGATATCCTGGTGGCAAAATCACCTGAAAGAAATTCAGGATATGTATTCATTGGACTACCCTCAGCTAGATGAGCTTTACTGTAAGACTGATGTCAAGCACCAGGACTACAATTAGTGTAACAAATGAATAAAACAGTTAGGTATGTTGTTACAGCATTACAAGAACTGAATATCAGCATTTAAAACCCCAATAATGGTAATGGATACAATTATGTTTTATGGGGCAATTTATAAGGATGTAAAATAAAGTACAGAAAAAAACTGAAAGAAGCTGCACACATGGTTACTGGACTTAAATAAGTGGTACCCCACTTCCCTAAGCAGACTTAAGAAACTTCCATGTTTCTTACTCTAAGTAAACTTATTGCTTTCAGCTTTGAAAACATGAAACTAAGGAGTTGGATCAATTAAGTTGATCCAAATTTCATTTTGTCTCAACATTTTCCAAAAAGCAAATCTAGGTACAACTGCAGTAGATTCACTGAGGCACAAAGTCTATGTAAAAGTATTTCAGAAATTAGTCTTTGGTGAAATACACTGAAATGTTTTGGTCAGGTATGGAATTAGGATATGCAACTACTGAATATATCACAAGCACACTAATGTGTTACAGGAACAATCACTGAAAAGTCTTAGCACAGACTCCAATCCAAAAGCTTCTTAATCATCTGAGTGGATAATAAACCACATTTAAAGGGTTTCACCTGCATCAGTCCAACTGCAACATTTGTGCTAAACTTCCTACCACACTATACCTGCAAACAGAGGGTCCATTTTGGTTGATCCAGGCAGTCACTAATCTTAATGCAATAGATTTTTTCATCTTCATCAACAACACACCAATCATCACCATAGATCGATGAGAGGGCTTCAATTTCATCAATCTAAAAAAACGAAAAAGTGCAAAGTAAATACCTACCCCCATAAAACCCACACAACTTTGCGTGCCAAACCTATTTTCATCTTTTTCAAGTCTTGCTCTTCTGCAACTCATTGACAGACCTGACAAGATTCACTGCACTGGAAGGCCGTAAGTATTGGAGATCCAGTCCTGATTCACAGGACTTCAGGTGCGCCAGGGGAGGTTTCAGTTTGATGTTAGGAAGAATTTCTTCCCAAAAGGGGTGATTAGACATAGAATGGGCTGCCCAGGGAGGTGATAGAGTCACTGTGCCCAGAGGTGTGTAAGGAAAGACCGGACTTGGTCTAATTGACAAGGTGGTGTTCGGTCACAGGTTGGACTTGATGATCTCAGAGGTATTTTCCAACCTGACTCTGTGATCTTTTAAGTAACCTTTGCTCAGTTCTCTCTCTCTCACACACACACACACCAGCTTGTGAATTTCTGTGGATAATCCTGTCATCTCAGCAGTGACAAGGCGAGCAAAGCGACAGGGAGCAGATGCCAACACGTTCCCTGCAGCTCCCAATGGGGTGCTGCTCCTGGCCGGCTGGGTCGGACCCCGGTAGAGGGAAGACCCCGAGGGTTTAGCGCTAAGCTTGTCCTGAGAAAGAGCGGATACTCAGCAAATCCCCATGAAGAAAAACCGGGGAAGTGCCTTCCACCTAGAAATGAGCACCTGAACTGTGCCGGCGGTGCAGGGTGCCACCGCGGGCACGGAGCCGCGCAAGGCGCCGGGGCTCGCCAGGAGCCCCCTGAAGTCACCGCTTTGCCCGCGGCCCCCTCCGCCGCTCACCTGCTGCTGGGCCCTTTCCGTGTCACTGGCCGCCATCGGAAGGAGGAGGAGGAGGAAGGGAACAAGCAGGAGGAAGGGAAGGAGGAGAAAGGGAAAGCACAGGAGCAGCCGGGCCGTGTGCGCAGCCGTGGCGGTGACGCTGTGGGCCTTCCCTTCCGCCGGACGGACAGGGGGAGCGGGCGGACCACGGGCTTCAGTCTGGCATTGCCACACAACTTACATTATATCCGAGTTGTGTACTTTTCCCTTATTCCCTAAATCCTGTTTTTCAACTAAAGTGTGTAAGCAGGTCTGTTTCACTGAGGATTTTACTGATGCAGCCGTTTTCACCTTGCGTTTATGGCACTCGGAGTGAACGACTGACATAACTACAACATTTCCCTAAATAATTACTTAAAAGAGTAACAGATGTTTCAAGCAGTTTTCATTGCAGTTCTAGAAATCCATATCTTTTATTTAACGGGAAATTTCTTTTATTTAACTCGGGAAATTTAAGGCATCTCTTTTAGAGACGGCACTGATCAGTAAAGCTCTCCCTGCTTGCAAAGCATGGGTTTCACAGTTTTTGAAGTTTCTGCAATTTATGTTTTCTTCCAGTGTGATTTTATACTGACACAGTTGAGAAGAATTCAAGGTAAACTTCGCTTTTTTTGCCTTTCTCGAAAGCTTAGAGAATGTGCACCCGTTCTGGAGAACAGGATTAGAGTTCAGAGTGAATGTGACAATCAGGACAGACAAAACAGACAAAAGGTAAACTAAAACTAAACCAAAGTAACAGCCCACAGGAAAAAAAAAAAAAAAATTAAAAACCCCAGGATGCTACTGAGTACAGACAAAACTAGCACTGCATTATCAACTATGTATATTCTGGATGGAGAACTACTGGTTGCAGAGCAGTTCTGCAGAAATTAATTCAGAATTACAGTGAATCCAAGATGATCTTTGGCTTCAGTGTCACGAACAGAGTTGGTTATTATTTTTGAAAAGATAATTAAAAGAATATACCCATTCTCAGAATATGACAAAAATGCATATTTTATCAAACAAAGTCACATATTCCAGTTAATTTTAAAAGAGAGGAAGAAATGTAGACAGACAGTGAGCTCATTGTTTAAACAATTGCCTTCTGATCAAAACATAACTGAGAGCTTTAATCCATAAGGACCTAGAAAAGGTGGTGCTCCATCTGTTCATCCTAATAGTAAATTGCCGTATAAATCTAAAGAGAGAACTATGACAAGAGTTTCTGACAACAATCTCTGTATGATGCTTGTGGTTTATAAGTTGCTAGTTTTGACTTAGCTGAACAAATGACTTTACATTACACATTTTTTGTTATTAAATAATTCCAAAACGTTACTGCCATTTTTAATGACTGTTGTCTCTAAGTCATATAAAAGCATTGATATGAAAGACTTCAGTAATCTGCTATTGGACCAGGAAGAAACTGTACCAAATACAGAGGCATAAAGAATAAATCACAAAAACTATGGACTGTAGACATCTCTGACAGATTTCAGAGGACTCACTAATTTCCTTTCATTGTCATTTATATTTGTGACAAGTCTTAGTTAACAGGAATGGAGATAAATTAATCTCCAGCATGTTTAGAGATACTAAATTAATAACAGAGTAGCTGAACTGATATGGTGCACAAGAGTATTTACCAGATAACTGATGTCTTTGTCTGTCTGAAACATTCTACTAAAGCAGATATGAAATACAAATCCACAGCTTTCAAACAAAGGATAACAGTAAAGCGGAGTTCACAAAACTATTTAGGGTATTACTTTAGTATATTACTGAACCTCACTCTTCTTTAAGGTGAGGCATCTCCCAAAATTATACTCTTCACAGCAATGCATTAACTTGGATATTTTAAATGGTTACAAAGTCTAACCTTGGTCCATCAGGTCAGTCTTTGTGGACCACAGATTGCAAAGAAAAACATTCAAAGCTCAAATCAAATCAATTAAGCTAAAGAAAACTCTGAGGTCAGGGAGCAGCCCAAATTGCTACCTTGAATTCAAATTCTTTGTTCTGTCTTGTCAGGGCAAGATAATACACTGGGTAATTATTCTTTCCATTCTGCAACTGGAGTCTAATATTAGAGCACAAAAAGCTTAAACGAGATACAAATAATATTCATTCAATCAGGACTGAATCCCAAATAAGTGAAAAACACAGAACTAAGAACTACAGAAAAATTAAAGTTTGAGTAAAATATCCAAACCCCTGCTTTATTTTGCGTACAACAGTCCAAACAACATGATGCATTTTCAACTCCTCTTTTACAATTAAAAAAAAAGGAAGATTGAGAAGAAATAAGGACAATGACATGTCATGTCATGTACTAATGATTAATCCCCTCAGTTCTGGACTCTAGTTTTGGGCAGGATTTTCTTCTACTGAGACTATTCCAGTAGTGTCTTAAGAATAGCTCAAGGGGAGCATTTTGCTATAGTTACTTACCAACAAAACACTAACTTTTCTCTGATGTTCCAATTCCACTCTACATTCAATAGGAATGTCATTCTGTAATAGAAATATTAATTGGACCATCCAATAATGAGCATTTCTCCATTTGAGGACAAAGCAGTTCAGGTGATTTCAGTTCTACAGTGATGCATTTTGCTATATTGTGCTCTAAACTGACATAAATTAGCTATAAGGTTCATAGTTATAAACTCTCCACATGCAGCTGATTTATCATTTTGGAACTAAAACCAAACCAAACTGGTTCAGTCACAAGAAAAAGAAAGTGCATTAAACAAGCCTAGTTCTTGTTCTAAAACTATATGTCTGGTAAGACTAAGGACAAGCATGTGTACAGGTGACTTAATACCTTGGTTAGAAATGTTTCTTCTTCATTTAGCCACAACCCAGTTTTTGTGCTGTCTATAGCAGGATACAATTGCCTTCTGTAGAGCTACAGAAATCCAAAAGCTTTTCTGTGAAGTAACTACTAGCAGGTTTTAGGAGCCTCCTGAGAGAAGAGGACCAGCAATGAATTCTCACATTTGCTCCTGTCAGACCTGCATTCAGATAGAAATGGGCCTGTTAAAAGGAATTTTTCTCTGTTAGAGGATTTTTTTCCCTGCTACATGACACCTCAAAAAACCACCTAAGCTTGCTTCAGTGCTGCTTTGAGCAGCAAAAAGCATTTCTCAGCTCAGGAGGCAATCCAACTCACACCATCCACAAATTCACTACATTATATGGTTATTGCCTGCAAAGTATGAAAGAAACTTCAGCAACAGACTGGCATCTGCAAGAATTCCTATTGCACGCAGTTCAGAACAACAGGAACATTTGCTTTGATCACTCACTGGCAGTTGCTCATGGTAATCCAGAGAGATCCACAAGAATCACATCTGAGAGTGTCAGCACATTAATTAATTCTCCTGTGTCTGTGTTTTGCCAGCCTAGTAAATAAATCTGTGTGGAAATACGGCAAAGACCTGTGCTTGCTGCATTGCTTTTCAGAGTAAAGGAGCAGTTTCCTCAAGAAGTGCACCAGGGCTGCAAGAAAGCTGCTAAGAAACAAATTTTTAGATCTGCTGGTGAGCTAACAAACACAGTCATTTAACATGTTACTCCATGAAAACAAACATACAACCCCATCATGTATCATTTATTATTTCCACTTCCCATTTCTCTGTGTGCACTCCATTGCCCAGTCATATATCTCAAATTTGACCAATATGCTCTAGTCTGAAGAGGAAGAACACAAAGTGTCAGTGAAATAAAGGTTGCCCCATCACAGAGAGGATATAAAAAATACTATACTGTGAATATCACAGACAAAAGTTCTGTCTCACAGACAGTGAGTTCTGTGCAAGGCTGTTTGCCAGTGTGTTCAGCCGTAAGATGGAACATATTTCATGCTTTCTGAATCACTAATTTCAGCATGCTATCTGAAAAAGAAATGACATGAAAACAAAAACAAAAAACAGAGGAAAGAGAACAAAACCTCGATATCAGCAACACTCTCTTTCTCACTTCCACAGTTCAAAGTCCAAAATGCACTGGGTCATTATTACTCTGGGATGTGCAAGGAGGCAAAACACAGGTGAAAAAAAGACACTCTGAAGATGATGGAAGCAGGGGAAGTGCAGTGATCCTGGCCAGGAGAGCCCTGTACATGCAGGAGTCAGTGATTCACAGAACAGTTAAGTGGAGCAGGCCCAGGTCTCTGCTGTGCTGCCTCCCGGCCTGGGTTGTGGTGCGCAAAACTCTTGGAAGCAAGATCAACTTCACTAGCTGCTTGGCACAGAGTGCAGGCTATTACAGCACCTGCGTGGCCTTGCCCTTACCTAGAAGCATACAAGGAGTAAACCTTTTTTGTAAACATCCTTTATGAATAGCTGTTTTCTTGTAAGGAAACTAAAATACTGCAACCAAAGAGGGGCCTTTCTCAAGAGATGGGATCTGTGCAGCCTGCCAAGGGAGTAGTCCATCCAGGGTTAATCCAGTGCTGCAGGAACGTGGACATCATGGCTTCTGATTTACTTGCTATCTGTTGGTCTTTACTCTGTCTTTTTAAATCATTAAATTTATTAAGTTAGTTCTTTTCAGGCCTTTCTTACTCAGATTCAGTGAAAATCCCTGCACTGACTGGCTGAAGGGTGAAACTGAACTGTAAACTTTGTGTTGCATTGCAATGGATTATAGAGTAGGTGGGTGACAATACCTCTATTTCATTATAAAACTTTTAATAAATATGAGGTGATAATATACATATTTTAATTTTGTATTCATGTATGCAAAATAAATACAAAATAGGAAAAGGTTTTATTATGAGGTTGCTTAAATGCATTTTTGGCATTGTGAAAGATGGCTCAAAGTCCGAAGCAGGAGGAGGAAATAAAGGAAAAGGTATGTAAGGATGACACAGCTAGTGCTTTGAAAGTAAGGGCCGCAACTTGAAGCTCTGCTCCTAAGAAAAGAAAGCCAATGTGATCCTTTCCTGAAGCCTCATAGATATTATATAATTATTACTAAAGCATCCCTGGAAGCAGATCTCTTAAGTAATATAAACTAATTAAAAGTAACAAAAGGCAGCAGAAGTTCAAACATGATACATTTGTGTTATCTGCAGGTGGAGAGCTGTTCCTTTTCTTCTTTTTGCTATGTCATTCTTCAAAGATTAAAAATACATGTAGCTATAGACAATACAAAAAAATGAAGCTTGCCTCATTATTTATGCATGAAGAGTTTCACAAGAATTGCTCAGGTTTAAACTTGCCCACTTTTGGAACAGAAGTTTCATCCTAATCTTTTGTGATAGTTTGTCATGGCACCTGTGGCTCCTGCCCTGCCTTTTCAGTGCTCCTTCTGCGTATGACACAGACATGGTCGTCTCACAATGCTGCAAAGCTCCCTTAATAAATTGTTGCAGGATTTCAGAGGCACTGTGGGAGTTTTCAAAATGCAAAACCCCTCTCATATGCTAAAGACAGAAAAACAAGCTCTTCAGATGGAAGGTGTAGTGGAGAATAAGTAAGGGTAGGACAAACAGAGGGGAAGGAGTGGTGGACCAAAGGACCTTGCAAAAAGCAAGTAATTCACTTTTTGTCCCTGGTAGCACCCAATTTCTCTTTTAGTTTGCTTTTAGCTGTGCTGTTCTCAGAAGCAGTATGTGTATCGACAGTTTTCTTTCACCTGCACCACGGTTGTATACGCTACCAAAGCGATTTCCCGAAAGACCCTGTTTTCCCCTCTGTCGATGCACCCATTCTCGTAGTGTTACAGTCCTTTTTGAGGCCAGCTTGCCCCCCATCCTTCTGAGCGCCTCTCGGTGTCCGCGTCCCCGCCGCGTCCCGCCCCTGCCGGGGGCGCTTCCCGGGCAGAGCGGAGCCAACCCGCAGCCCGGGCCGCGGCGGCAACAGGCACTCACAGGATCTTTAGGGCTGGAAGGGACCTCTGCAGATCATCTGCTCCAACCCCCTGCCAAGTCTGGGTCACCCAGCGCAGGTGACATAGGAGCGCGTCCAGGTGAGTTTGGAACGTCTCCAGAGAGAGACTCCATGACCTTCCCGGGCACCTGTTCCAGTGCTCCGACGCCCTCAACGTAAAGTTCTTCCTCATGTTGAGGTGGAACTTCGTGGGTTTTAGTTTATGGCCATTGCTCCTCGTCCTGTCGCTGGGCACTACTGAAAGGAGCGTGACCCCCAACCGCAGCGGGCACAGGCAGTCAGTGCCAGCGGGGCAGCCCCGGGTCGCAGGGGGGTCACTGTCCCTCCCTGGGAGGAGCGGCCGCAGCCGGCTGCGGGCCCGTTTCTCTCAGAGAGAAGGGCGGGAGAGCGCAGCATCCTCGGCGGGACCTTGCCTCACCACTCCCGGCTTTTCGGGCGGGCTGCGGCGACACACGGACCCCCGGGGCGGCCCCCGTGCTGGTGCCAGTCTCGGTGACGGGGGCGGCGCNCGGGGCTGGCGGGGGATGCGCCGCTCTCCTGCGGCCGCGTTGGCTTTGTTGCTGCCGTGGCCGCCTCTCCCCCGCGGTCGCTGGGAGCGTGTTCGGGGGTGGGCGTGTGGCTGGTTCCCCCCTTCAGGAGTCCGTTGTGCGGGCTGAGGGGACGGCCCCAAGCCGGGCTCGGCTCGAGGCACGAAACAGAGGCGGCCTTGGAGGCGTGGGCCGGGGTGGCCTCTCACCCTTGGGAAGCGGTGTCCTCGCTTGCTGCTGTGCGTGGGTGTCCCTTCCTCCTCCTCCTCTTGCCGCTGTTCCCCTCCCTGGAACGGGCGCGGCGCTGGCCGGTGCCCGCAGATCTGATCTCGCACCTTTCCCCGCAGGCGAGGAGCGCAGCTGCTGCGACGCGCCTTAAAAAGTGTTTAATTACCGGGACCGGAACGAGCCGTTCGATTCCAGGCGGGCGTAGGGAACTCCGCTGGTTCTGCTGAAGTTCTCACTGCTTGGGACGGTGCCTGCCTGCTGATCCGGGTGAGATCTCGCACGAGCTGTGGGTAAGCTTATTCGGAGAGCCTGGGTTGAAATAAAGTCTTTGATGTAACAGAAATGGAGTATGTGTGGAAAACAGCCAGGACATGCCCAAGAACGAGGATTAGTTTCAGTAGTGTTGCCTTGGGAGTGGTGCTGAATAGATGTGTTATTGCAGATGTGTTAATTGCTATTAAACGAACAGTATCTTGATTTTAGAGAGGTGCTGTTTTCACAGGAAGACTGTGTCGTAGAAGCATGACCAGCTTCTAACTTCTACAACCCTTTACCCGGAGACTGAAACAACTACTTTTAGATAACATCAATAATGCTTGTAGTACAGCCACTCTTTCTTCTTGGAGCAGCTCCTGTCAGCACAGTGTGTTACGTGGGTTTGTGGACAGGTTCTGTCTGTTTGTGCCGTTTGGTGCGGTTTGTCCGCCTTCTTTGCAAGTATCACATCATTACTGTGCGTGCTGGAACATGTAAGAAATCTTCCTGAGCGCGTATCGGCCTTTCCTACAGGAACCTGATTTTCATGGCTAGAGGAAGATCTACTGAAGTACTGGACAATGTTGTGCTTTTTGCCAGACTTACTGTTTGTCATGAAGAGAACTTCCTATGCAACCTGTGGTCGCTGCCTCAGAGCCTTAATGTTAAGTTGGCCAGTGCTGGTGCTGCTTCTCCTGCTTTTCTAGCTGTATATGAGTGAAACCCACTCATATTCTGCTTAGTGTATATTGTCATTGTTCTGGGCTGTGTACATAGCTAGAGGATTCAGCAGGGGAAGGAAATCAAAAGCGAGTGGGTCTTAAAATAGTGCTTTCTCGTAGTCAGGAGTGGCACTTCGGATCTTTGTAGGTCACTTGAAAAAAGCAGCTCTTTTTTTGCTTGGCCTTTATGCTACCGGTTGGGTAAAGTTGGTAGTTTGTATATAGGTAGTTAGGTGGCCTTTTGTCTGCAAAAACTTCCTTAAGCAGGCGTGCAGGCAGAATGATAACCTGTGTTCTCTGTGTTGGAAACAACCCCCGTGTGAAGGCAGACCCTGTTAATACTGTGACAGGATCACTCTGGCATAGGTCTCGTGGAAGCAGATAAAAGCTATTTTTTATACCTTCTTAAAGGATAAGATTCAATTAGCAGTCAAGTACTGCTGTGGTAGTCCTAATGAGTTCAACAGAAGTGCCTTGCAGTCACATCTCAGCTGCAGAGCAGATGCTAAATAATGTTCTGTGGTGGTGTGTCATGATGTACCAGTGACTGTGGAGACTGCCATGCAAGCCTTTCAAGGGCATAAGACATAAATAGGGGCCATGAAAGGCAGTTTACCTGTATCAGCTGATTAATGGAATAAGGTAATGATGGCAGCATGGCTGACTGAAAGATGTATTCTCTTTTAAGTGGCTCGTAGATTTACATAGAGGCAGCACAATCCATATAGATGAACCTACTAGTAGTATCTTAAGGCTAATGACTCCAAATTAAACTATTAAGTTTCTCCCTCAGTGCTGATGGCCCTGGCTTGGTGCCTCAAAATTGGTGGGTGGGGATTTTGGAGCTCTTCATGGTGGGTTGTGGGACCAAATAAACTCCTGTCTGCACAGGAGTATAGGTATACAAACTATAGCTGCAAGTGCACACCACTTGAGTGCCTGTGTATTGATTTGTTTCCATACTCTAAACTTGTCACTCAGACTTCTGTTGGTGGTTTCTCATCTTCGTTATAGAGCAAATCCTGTTGCTTAAAACAGTATTTACAACAGTATAAAAGGTTCTGTTAAGAATCTCTTTGCTGCCAGCTTTATTTAAGCATGTCATTTAGCTCATTAGCTGAAGCTGTATGTTCTTTATCTTTATTTGTCTGATGGATAACTGCATGCAGATTCACTTCCCAGCCCCAATTGTAGACACACATTTGAGTGATCCTTCTATGATTAGTAGCCAGACAGTAATTCTTCTGCATCATTGCATGCTTCAGGCTTGCAAAGTGTATTTGAAACTGGAGGCTTGGTCTGAACAGCAAGGTCTTTGGGGACTAAACCAGTGAAGCAGACAGACCATGTTACTATGCATGTTACTGTATTGCTAATGTTTGCTGTAAGAGTACAAACAAATCAGTGCTTTTAAGCTTACAACTATATGGTGGTGGAAGAACTATGCAAGTAATTTTATATAGTGATTGAACTTTCTGTATATCTTGAGCTGTTTAAGATTCTACTCATGTACATAACAGGCCTTGCTGCATACAAGTGTTGTTTATTTGAATCAGCATCTTGGTTTCTTTCCCAAACAGTCTTTTCTTCCTTCTCGTCAATATCGAATGGAAACAGCAGGTTGTTAATGCCTTGAAATGCATTGCTATGTGCACCTGCTAAGTATGTGGGATGCTGACAAATGATACATGGTAATGATAGGAGTGTGTTTCTCATCTGAGACATGGCTAAAGCAATACTGTGCGGGAGGGGGTGAAAATGAGCTATGAGCTTTGCTTTTTCTCTTCCCCCTTTCCTCCCCAGTGATGGCTAAGCCAGCAAAATGAGTCTAACTGTCCTGTTATCTTTGGTTTGTGTGATTCTCAGTGCTGCATTCTGTGTCCCACTGAAACTGTATCACTCAGCTTCAGAGATAGTATTACAGGCTGATAACACATTAACATACATGATTTTGATCATTCTCTAGACACTGCTAGAACTGATTCACTGAGGAAAATTATACTTGCCCCAGTAACAATAAACTGTGCTGTGATGCCTCCACAAGTGGATAGAGTCCTGTTTAAAGGAGAAAGTAGCTTCAGGGCTCGAAGCACTGTTAGAAGAACTAGCACTGTTTTGTTTTGTTTTCTGGTAGAACTGAAAAGCATGCGTGAACAAGAGTGCTGACTAACTGCTTCTGGAGAAGGCATTTGTACCCTCTGTCTGTGGTAGATTGCAGGTGACTGATCCAGTCTGTTCTTCTGAAATATGCTAGAAAGGGCTTGCTTAGTCTTTGTCAAATTATTTGAAAACTGATTCTCCCTCTGCCTTTGCTGTTTGAGGAAAAGGTAGGGAAACCTCTCTTTGCTATACTGTTAGCTCTTTGCCAGTCTGTCCTGTTCTAATTTCTGCCTCAGTCTTGAATATTGCAGGATCTGCCACTGTTACAGGCTTTTTGTTCCTTACCCAGCGTTCTCAGTGTGTCTTTTCTTGCTGAGTGGCTTCTTATCTTACCATAGTTGAAGAGCTCCCTGCATCTATTTAAGCTGTGAGTGTGTGTGGTGCAATCAAGCTGCCTGTCCAGAACAGCAAAGTGTAAACAGTTTGTGGGACCAATCAAAACCTCTGCTAGTATAGGAAAGCTAAGTGTGTGAGGCCAGTAATCATTAACTGACTGCAGGACCTGGTAAACCTAGTGTGTCAGATGAACATATTAAACTGGAGACACCAAATTTGGACAGAATCTCTTGTTTTCCTATTGTATCAACAGCAATAAATTGTCTATAGCGGTAGTCTTTTGAAGCTGTTTTTAACAAAGTTTCCTGACACTGCTTAAGAGCAGTGTATTTAAATAGGGCAGTGCTGTATCTAGGTCTAGTTGAATCATAGAATCAGCTGAGTTGGAAGGGACCCATCAGGATCACAGAGTCCGGGTCCTGGTGCTATGCAGGATGCCCCATGAGTCACACCACGTGCCTGAGAGCATTTTACAAGCATTTATTGAACTCTGTCAGGTTTTAGTGCTGTGTCTTCTTTTCTGGGGAGCTTGTTCCAGTGCTCAACCACCCTCTGGGTGAAAAAGTTTTTCTTGATACCCAACCTAAATCTCCCCTGGTTCAGCTTTGTGCTTTTCCCTCAAGTCCTGTAACTGGACACGAGAGTGAAGAGATTGGTACCTTCCCCTCGACTTTCCCCCATAAGAATGTGGAAGACTGCAATGAAGTCTCCCTTCAGTCTCCTCCTCTTCAGGCTGAACAAACCAAATTACCTCAGCCTCACTTCATAAAGCATCCCCTCCAGATATTTCAGCATCTTCATTTCTCTCCTTTGGACACTCTCTAATAGCTTAATGTCTTTTTCATATTGTGGTGCCCAAAACTGCACCCAGGACTCAAGGTGGGGCCGCTTGAGCTCAGAGCAGAGCAAGACCATCCCCTCCCGTGCCCAGCTGGCCATGCTGTGCCTGATGCCCTCCAGGACACAGTTGGCCCTCCTGGCTGCCAGGGCACTGCTGACTCAGAGTCAACTTGCCATCAACCAGGACCCACCCCCAGGTCCCTTTCTACACTGCTACTCTCATTCAGCATCTCATTCCCCAGTCTGTGCACACATCCAGGGTTACCCTGTCCCAGATGTGGAGTCCAGCACTCATGCTTGTTAAACTTCATACAGTTGGTAGTTGTTGTAATAGCATTAAAAAAAAAAAAAAAAAAAGGCAAACCAGGTTGTGATTTCAGTGTGGAGAAAGATTTAAGACATCACTTAGTAACTGTATTCTTCAACAGACCTGGTAAGAAACAGTATTGCTTTGCCCAAAGGTCTAAGGGTCCCCGTAGCAGAGAGCTGTAAAATAGTTATGTTAAAAGGTTTTGTTTTCTCCCTTCTTTGAAAGACTAAATACCATTCTTTTCCCTTTGCAATTCAAGAGCAATGGTAGGATTAGAATTAATTAGTGATCTTTTACAGTTGTGTGTTAATTTCTTTATATTGTACTATTGTGTTTCTTAAAGATAAGGTCAAATCTACAAAATTGTGAGTCCCTGATTCTCCTTCAAGTTGAGGTTGCAGGGCCACAGATACTCAGGCTCTGGAGATGATGGCACTAATGACTGATGGGTATCTGACATCTCCATGCAAAGACATTCTGTTCCCCAGGGTTGGCAGCCAAAATAACTGTCAGTTAATTCTCAGGTAATACTTGGGTTAATTGATGTACATAGTTACTTTCTTTTTTTTCATTCTTGTTGCCTTTGGAAACCTTAAGGGGTAAGGGTGCAAGCTGTGTAAGGAGAAAGCAAGTGCTTACTGATTATGCCTGCAGCAAAGCTTGCCTTGTTTGTGGCATAGAGTTTCAACTCCCAAGCCACCCTTAGAACCTAGAAAACAGAGAAGCAAGAAAACACGGGTATTTGGTTATTTAACTGCTTGGTATGAGGAATTTTAATGCTTCTTAGTAGCCTGGGTGCTGGACTGTTGCAACAGCTTGCACATTAAGTGTTTCACAGAGAGAATAGTTATCTTTCTCATACCAGGGTTAGTATTAAATAAACAGCGAAAAGTGACTAATTTTAAGCCATAACTATACACCAGTATAACCAATTGGAAAATCTCTTCTTTTGTATATTTTCTCAGAGATGACTACAGAAGCAGAACAGCAGCTTCTCCATGATGCTAGAAATGGAAATGCTGAAGAAGTTAAACGGCTGTTGGATACCTTGGGCAAAGGAGAAATAACCTTTGATATCAACTGTAAAGGTTAGTAGCCTTCCTCAAATGTTTGTAATCTTGCTGTTGAAGTCACATGTAGTGAAACAGATAGTGATAGTATAATCTTGCTTTCTTTGGAGTGCTCAGTAGAGTAATAAAAAACCCATTTAAACAGCTTTTACACTGTGATTTAAGGGCATATTTGCATAGGGGAGAGATAATTAAAGCGTACGAATAGTTGCAGTGTACAGAAAAACTCAGTGTAATTCACAGACACTAGAAGTGTCAACAAGACAAAGAATCAGTACCTCTTTTTGCCTGTGTTCATGCTTATGCCAACTTTGAAGCTTTAGAATACTAAACAAAACAGATTGTAGTGCCTGGGGATTGTTCAGAGAGGTAAATAGCTTTCATCAGAGCTGCAGAGAAGATTAAACCAGGTCAGTCATCATTAAAAAAATTAGTGTAAGGGTTTTTTATTTTCGGGGTTTTTTAAGGCCCATATTTTGTTATGACACGGTAGAAGTGTTACATTTCTTGCCACTTCCGAAAATGTTTGGGACAAATGTATACTTCTTACTTCTAGCAGAATACTAGGTTACTTGGGAAAAGAAACTAAGACTGGTCTTCATCTGTGTCTGGGTCTTTGGCCATCACTGAAGTTTTGCTCATGTGTGGCTGACATAGGTGTGGCTCAGCCACTTGCTTGCTGTGCGTTGAAACTTCAAACTGGGACTAGATTTACAAGCTTGCTAGCAGTTGCAGACTACCTTACTTCTTTGTTATTTTAGTAGCTTTATATTCTCTTTATTTACATGAGTGTGTTTCTGGTTGCTTCCAAAATGTGGGTGTGAATCTCACTCTTTCTACCCAGGCTGATATTCCATTGTTCATCATTTAACTGTTTAGCAGCACTGAGAAGAAATTGCTACAAAGGGAGAGATCAACTGTGCTTCCTCTCAACCATAACAGAAGGGAACACCTTGCCTAAAGGGCAGGGTTCCTGTCACCTGAACAAGCTCTATCCCTTTCCCAAGTCTCATCCTTAATCATCAGCTTACTTATTGTTTTGTTTGACTACTTAGCCGTGTCTGTGTTTTCTCAATGGTTAATGTACTCACCTCAGAAAAAGAAATTGTGAAACCCAAGCTCTTGCTACTTCATCTTTGAGGAGCTAGTTCATAATTTAAAGGGGGAACCAAACATACCTTGATGAAGCCGAAGTCCTCCACCCTCAGAAGTATATCCTTGGCAAATATTCAAGACATGTGTAGTGCCTAAACAATTGGAATAAAAGTACCTTAAGATTCATGCAATAGTGCCCATAAATAAATTCTTGAAGTATCCTGTGCTTAGAAGAGATTTCAGAGTGTCTCTGATGTGTTCTTACACATAATCTGAAGTCAAGAAAGCATAATGAAATGCCATACTCTGCCATCTATTATATCAAGCAGATGGGTCTCTGATCAGAAAGTCTGCAGCATAGAAGAGACTCATGTAGTGAAGTGAAAGATGGTGCTTTGCTGTTTTTCTAGTTTAGCACTACATGCCAGCTAGGTTATACTTGCTTGCTAATGGGAGGTCTAGGAAGCTAGAGGAAATGTGCTTGTGATATTATATTTAACCTAAAATAGTTCCAAATATAGATTTTTTTCACTGTGAAAGCTTTGCTTTTGAAGTTTAAATTCTTCTAAATGTCAGAGGACACAGAAGTGTAATTAGTGTTGCATGGAGGAACTCCTCTAGTTGTGTGAAACTTCAGAGTTAAATCTCTATTCTTCTGCAGTCACTTCTCAGATACTGACTTGTTTCACTTTGCTCCCACAGAATGTCCCATTGGAAATTCAGGCCAAACAGCCTCTGTTGTATAACTGGCCCTGCCATTCTGCCTCCTCACTAGCCAAACCACTGTGTCTTGCTACAAGTTCTGATCTGTTGGGTACCACCAGATAGTAATTGCATAACAACGTGATGATTAACTAAAGTACTCTCTGTAGACTGTAACTGTCTTTTTGCACCCCCTAATCTTCCTTCTCTTCCTGACAGCCTCTTGTGTTTCTGTCATTATCTTGGATAATAGATGTCCTTAGAAAGTCAGGGTATGGGGAATGTCTTCAGTTCTGTAGCAGTTCTGTCAGGATTTGCATCTTATACAGCAGTGCCACTTGGCTTGTACTAAAGTGCTTCTGGAGCAGGTGGCTGTACTGGAGGTGGTGTAAACTTCCTGCAGGGTGTGCCTTGGTAGCCCTAAGTTTGACAGGTTGATGTGCCTGGGTGTCAAAGCCTATGTTTGACATCTTTTCCTTGTCTTTTTAGAGGGGAGCTACATCTGAGGCTATGTGTGCTGTATATTCATAAGTGTCAAGTCTGACAACAGTGATCCTAAACATCACAATTCCAGCCAAAGTGAAGGAAGAGAAAATAAATTCAGGCTTCCTATACTTGCTCTGCTGTGACTGCATTCTACCCAGTCAGTGCTCGCAGATAAGCAGGATTTGCTTGAGGAAAATCCAGCCAAATTATCTCAACTTCTCTTTTTGAATTCCTCAGTTCACTGGTTTGGAAAGAAGGAATCTACATTAAAACAGTACCAAACCCAGGCTTCATCCAGAATCATCATGTTTTCTCAGGCCATCTCTTGTTGGCTCATTCTTCTTAAATACAAGAAAATTTGCAAAATAAAAACTCTGTAAGGTAAGGTTAATGGTCAGTAGTGTGTTATGGCAAAACACACATTTGAATGACTGCAGAGTGGCCTAGCAGCCCACAGCTGGAAAATGACTGCCTACCATGTCTCTATTCTCTAAAGAAATGGTAACACTTAAGACTTAGAGTTAACTGGCATTAAAGAAAAGAGCTGTGTGTAAGAGGGAGAGGAATTATGGTTTTTGTTGGAATTACATTATTTCTCCTTTCCTATCCTTGCATTGTCACTAGTGTAATGGTGTCATGGTTTAAAATAACAATAAAAAAAGTACAAACACTTGTGGTCACTTTGAAGAGAAGTAGCACCTCAAAAGCTTGAGAAATAAATGGTCAGCTGACATCAGAAATGCAAACATTCAGAGTGGATGCAGAACAAGGGCCTATTTTAAGTTTATTCAGTAAGAACTACAAATCTGGACAGATTCCTGGTTATTTTTTTTCATGACTTAATTCCTTGGCAGCATCACTGTCTTTTCAGTGCTGTTAACTAATCAATGTTTTGGGCTAATTGCATGAATTCAGTGCAACTCAGATGAGTCAGATGTGTTCTTTGAATGAATATTGCTCCCTGCTGGACTGAGGGATGAGTGATGTTCTTTTAGTATATTATCCAACATAAATAGCCCCAGAGTGAGTGGTCCACAGAGTATTTATCTTCTGTGGTACTTTGGCCCATCAGTGACATAGGGTAGGAACTCTGTTGTAGGCCAGACTGTAATGAGGGAAAGATCTAAATCTGGGGTTGGAAACAACCAGAGTTGAGAAGAAAGAGAATCAAATTACAAAAGAAATTGTCAATTAAGGGAAGGAATGTTAGCTGGAAACAGTTATAAGAAATGGGAAAATATTTCAGCTCTAAACCACATTCTAATGGTAATTTTTAATATGACAGCAGAAAAGATGATGAACTTTCAAGATGAACAGTTTCTTTTCCTTGTGCTTGTGGCTTGTTTCCTCAGGGCAAACTTATGTTGTGCATGTTCCATGCCTCAGTACTTGAGCTTATATGACAGGGGAAAACTTAATGGTGGCAGTGATTTCAG
Source organism: Dicaeum eximium (assembly GCA_013396995.1). Lineage (NCBI taxonomy): Eukaryota > Metazoa > Chordata > Aves > Passeriformes > Dicaeidae > Dicaeum > Dicaeum eximium. Next base: position 337,485 of record VWZP01001398.1, on the reverse strand, counting down.
AACAGTTTCTGCTGCCTTATTTTCATTTTCCTTCCAAGTACAAAATGATAGCTTTTAGGCAACACTGTAATGCTGTGGGTGTGTTGCTTAGTAAAAACAAAGCACAGGTTGCCTTTACTTAATAAAGTTCAGTGTTGCAGTTGGAAGTAAAGTGAGTTGTTAACTTCAGTAATCTTTAATGCTTTAATATATTGCTCTAAAGAAATGATTGTAGGAGAGTTGTTGAATTTCATACAGCCAATCCTCCAGGTCATGTTTTAAATGCTCTTTAAAACATAAATCATATTTTCCTTTCCATGCTCATTTGTGTCTGCTCCTTGTCTGTGCTTTATCATTCTGCAACTTAGAGCTGTAGATGATACATGAGTTTTACTGTGCATAAAGATTTCAAAGCACATTACTTAGTGAGGCTGTATTTATTAAAACTGAGCAAAGCACAAGGCAACAAAAAAATCTGATGACAAAAAGCCTCAACATTAGGTCATTCCACCTATTTTGAATCCTTCGTTTGACAGATGGGTTGTCTTACCTCTCATTTGTGTGAAAAAAGATAAAATTGTGTAAACTAAAGAGTTTTTTGATAACCAAGAGAATAATGTGCTTGCATGTGCCATTTTCATAGTGAATGAAGAATGAAAGTAACTGAAGCTTCTTGCTAGTATTGCAAAGTGTTACATGCAAAGAAAAGTCAGGCAACACGACTTTTCCCTTTCAGAATGTTGTGGGGGGTTTTTTGCAATTGATTTTGTTGGGTTTGTTAGTTTGTTTTGGTGTTTTGGTTTTTTAAGATTTGAATCCAGCTTTCTTAAACTGCCTCCTGATTTAGTAGTTTAAATAAGATGAGTAGTATTGATGCTCCTTGTTCCTCTGCTACTGTGAAGAATGGCAACCTCCAAGAGATGACAATATCTCTTATGTACTGTGTGATCAAAACTTAATTTACCTGTTTTGTCTTTTAGGCAGAAGTAAGTCTAATATGGGTTGGACACCTCTTCACCTTGCTTGCTACTTTGGACATGCTGTTGTGGTAGAGGATTTGCTGAAGGTATATATCTATTTTTCTCTCCATGTAAGGCTAGAAGCAGTTAGTTTGTTCAGGTTTTTGTGATAGAAGAAAGGAGGCTTTGCAGAGAGGCAGAGGCACTCCTACAGTTTATCTACATGTAACATAGACATAACTGATTGTTGTGACATTAAGATAGGCCTGGTTTACAAGGACCCAAAATGGTGACAGTGGAAATCTGTACAGTAGCATACAGCCCTTACTCTGAGCAGTTTTTACAGTTATTGGTACTTAGCTGGTTTTCTCTTGGAGTGCAACTATCTTCATGTAGGAACTAAAGATGTGCAATATATGGGTATGTACTCATGAAAGCTCAGTTTATGAAGCTTAGTGGGTATCTGTGTATAATAAGTCAGCATGTGATACTAGTAATGCAATTACTTCAACAGTTTGATTAGTTTACTGTTGTTCATAAAGTACATCAGTTTAGGCAATTTCAGTTACTGAGCTCTAGAAAAGGCTAAAGTGTCTCAAATGCAAAATAAGTTGCATTACCTAATTCTATATTGTGCATAGAAGTATGCACAGAATTTTGTGCAAAGTAGCTTGTATGTGTTTCTTTCAGGCACAGGCTAATATAGTTTGACTCATTATTTCTTTCTAACATCTTTGAAACAATGAACCGTGCGATGAATTTTGAAATTATGGACTTCTGTTGTCAGATGTGTTTGATAACACATGATGTGTTTGTATTTGCATAACAACTGTAAATGTAGTGACTATGTGGTTTCTGAGTGAATTTTTTTTCTGTTTTTGCTCTCAGGGTAGCTTCAACCAACCTTAACTATATTAGACCCTATTTCATATTTGAAAGATTTTGCTGGATGGGCAGGAGTGTGATAAACAGGCTCAAGTGCAAAGCTAATCTAAACTTGAATTTCTTTAAGAATAAAAGCTGCCAGCATAATCCAGACTTTAAAGGAGGAAACAAATTTGAGATTTCTTTGAGAAATTCTTCTCTAGCCTACACACTTGCTCAGTAAATAATGCCATTTTTAATTCAAGCGGGCTACTTAAAGCAAAGGGTGAAGTTTTATCACTTAATGCATTTACCAAGCACCCAACTTGAAGAGTTGGAAGAGTATAGGTGACTTTTTACTTTTAGTTCCTTTGATAGGGCTCTTGAAAGGGTGCTATTTTTAAAGAGCAAGGTGAAAAATAAGCAAGGCTATGCACTTCTGAAAGCTAGGCATGTATAAGTGTGTCTGTGTACTTGTGCAAAGAGCAAGTGAAGGAGGCATTAGCAGAAATAGAGCTCTGGAGCTAGTCAGGTTCATCAGCTAACTTTAGGCAGGCAGCAATGACATGGCTAAATCATGGGATCTAAATATATGTGGTGGAGTTAAGTATGCCCTGCCCTCTCTTTGACCCTTTGAGAGGTTAGGTAGAGTAGTGTAGAAGAAATACTTAATGAAAGGATAGGATTTCTTGTTTTCTTGGAAGAGTGGCTGTGCAGTGTAGCAAACACTCCTTCCAGATAAAAGGTGTGGGATGGAGAAAGTGCGTGACAAAAGGAAAGGAGATTCAACAGGAATACCTACAAAACTCGAAACAACCCAAGCCAAATAAAAACCAAGACAACAATAGCCCACACCTCTTGTATTAAACTTACTTTTCATATACCCTCTTCTTAAAAGTGTGAGAGATGCCTGGAAAAATGCAGGGGGGGTTTTCCTTTTTGAAGCAATTGAGAGAATGTTGGCTATGAATTTTAGATGACTTTATCCTTGTTTCCAGGATAACTGCATTACAGTTCTGATCTGATTTGCCACGAGGTCTGCATTAGTGTCCTGTCTCCCTTTCCCCCCAGGCAGAGGGAATAGCCATGTAGTTCTGGTTGGAAGGATACTGAGATGTTTTTTGGTCTTGCTGTTTAGGCTGGTGCAGATGTGAATGTGCTGAATGACATGGGGGACACTCCACTCCATCGTGCAGCTTTCACGGGGCGTAAGGTAAGGTATGGTGGCTTTTTTAAGCCTCACTTGTGGAATTATTAAGAAAGTGCTACCAATAAGATCACTTCAAAAAGATGTTTTTACAGTGTCTAAAAATTACTTATTGTCTGTTTTGGTACAGTGTGTTCAGAAGGATTAGGCACATTGCCTAGCTTGCATAACTCTGTCCAAAAAAAAAAAAAGCCACAGAGAGAAACCACATTGTTTTAATCTTAGTAGCTTCTGGAGGGGAAATAAATCTCTTACATAGGACATACAGGCCCATTTGGTGTCGGGAAGTGCTGTTTCTTCATAGTTAATTAGAACTAAAGAGCTTTTTATTGGTGTGTATAATGTGACACTGGTTTGATTTCAACCCCCCGCCCCCCCCATGCCACCATCATTCCAAAACTAGTACTATGTGGATAACATCCATAGAGTACTAGTACTCTGTGGATAACATCTTGGCCCTTCAGAAGGAGGGACTACTTACTGTTTTGTCAAAAGAACCAGTTGTACAATTTTTATCTGTCAAAGTCAGCATTCACACCAGGTACACCAGCTTTTCAGGGTCAGTCTGTTGAGCTTTACCTCCTGTTGGTTCTTTCAGCCTGACTGATGGAAGAGAAAAGGTTGCAGTCAGTCTCACTCTTCAATCTCTCTAAAACATCCCTTCCTGTTTTCAGAAGAAACCAGCAGTGGTGAGAAGCTGTTGGTTACAAAGCTCATCTTACAGGATGTCAGTGGCTGGAACGCCTGATTGTGGCCTTGCAGTTACACAGACAGATAAGCAGTGTTTTTCAAATTGTTTTTCAGGAGGTGGTGATGTTACTCCTGCAGCATAATGCTGATCCTTCTATTGTTAACGGCAGTGGAGAGACTGCAAAAGAAGTTACTTATGACAAAGACATAAGGAATATGTTGGAAGGTAACTTTATTAGGTCAAAGTTTGTTTTGGGGGTTTTTAAACATGTGGCATTCTAAAAGCTGGTTCTTTTTCCTGCAAGTTACAGAAGCTGTAACTTGAATTTTCTTTTTAAATTTGGTTATTAGAAGCAAAATAGTCATAGTTCTTGGTTCTTGTCTGCAGTACTGACAAGTGGGGGATTTTTTGTGACTGGAGAGTTAAGTGTTATGAATACAAATAGCATTATTCAGGTAACTATCTCAGTCCTGCTGGGGTAGTCATTGCTACAGCTTTGAATGGTACATGGGCAGTCAAAGCATTGTCTCAATGGAAGAGACAAAACTCATGAACAGTAAGTAGCTTTGTGTAAACCAAATCATTAGAGAGCAAAATTCTGAACAGTTTGCAAAGGTGACCCAGTTATGGATCAGATTTAGGACTTGTATTGCAGTCTTAGACATTGTGTCAAAAGGTGTAAAAAATATAAACCCTTCCCCTTGTTTCCTCCATGGCCTCACAGGTGTCAGAGATGAAGCAGATGGTGTCCAAATACAAATCTATTTCACTGATTATAGTTTCAGAGAGTCCAAAAACAGTTTCTTCCTGGTACTACTATGTAATACTCTTAAATACTGATGGAGGTCCGTGTCCAGTACCACAGACTGCATATAAGAAGTGATCTCTCTTCTGATTCTACATGCAAATGCACAAATAACTCATTCCCACTGTTCATCTGCTGAATCATTAGAGAAGAATAAAATTTGGTAGGATGATAAGAAGAGTAGAAGAGAAGCTGAAAGGAGCATAGGGAAGATCTGAGATGAGTGTTGCATAGTTCCCATTTTTCCTTCTGCAGGGAGTGGGCTTGGTTTTAAGTGTTGAAAAAAAAATATATGTGTATACAAACTTGGACATCTTATCAAATTTTATGTACTTAGAACATATTTTTGCTCTGACACAGACTATTCTGAGTTCTGAGTAACTATTTTATTTATACCTGACCCAAATAAATAATACTGGAAACTCTTGCTTTTCTAGGTTTGTTTTACTATACTTTTTTGAATGCTGTACTTCATATGTACTTTACTGAGACTGATCTTACTTTTTCTTTTAATAGCAGTGGAAAGGACACAAGAAAGGAAACTGGAAGAACTCCTCTTAGGAGCAGCAAGAGAGGGGGAAACAGGGAAACTGACTGCCTTGGTAAGAATTCAAGTCAAGTGATTCAATCCATAATGCTAATGTAACAAAATATGACTTTGTCCTTTGCATTTCAAAGGCTGTGACTTTGGAATATTAGTGCTGTGCCCCATGTTACATTGGTAAGGTGCTGGACCCTCAAGGATTTTCCTCTTTGTTGGAGGTTGCAAAACCAATGGTTTTCAACTTCTTTCATGTTTTTAAATCCTTCAGAAAGAATTAACTAGTTAGTTGTAAACAGCAGTATAATAGTTCATGGTCTGCTGAGATAAGCTTATTATATTATTGTGGATACCTTAATGTCATGGATGTCTAGATTTTCACCACAGTGTGGCCTGTCTTTAATCTTGAAAGTAAACTCTTTCTTGTTGGCATCCACTGTAGTTTTTAATGGACAGTCATCTGCACAGCACAGTTTCAAGCTGAGCAGAAATTGAAAACTGTGTATTTGTGTGTGTGCACACTCATAGTAATCCCATGGTGGCATGGTAAGGCTGTGGCAGAAGCAGATCACAGAATGACTGGAGGGTGCCTCTGGATGTGATCTAGTCCAGCTCCTGTTTGCAGAGCAGAATGAACCAGAGCAGGTTGCTCAGGACACAGTCCAGCTGGGTTTTGAAGCAGAGTCCTGGTGCTTGAACTCAGGCTTTTGAGAGTCCTGAAGAGCATCCTTGGAAGTAAGATATGCAGTATGGGACAGTTTTTACCTACTTAGCATCTTCAGTAATGCCTTGTCAGGCATCAAAATTCACAAATGTGAGATTTGTATATTGAGATATTTGATGTTCTTTATTTCTTTTTGTCTAGAAGCCAGAAGTGAACACCTGTTCACAACTTACTTCCCCCCTCTAAATTTTTCTCTTACAGCCTGAAGCGCCCTTGTCTTTCTAACTCCTTGCATGAAACTCTTGCTAAATCTTTGGTCATCCTTGTAATTCTTATTTGGAGTTTTTGTGCTGTCCTCTTTGAAATGGAGAGAGAACCAGAGCTGTACACACTACCTAAGATGGGGAAAAATAGTGCATTAATACACTGCACAATTGTACTAATTGTAATTAATACACTGACATAAGTGGTCTGTTCTTGATTCTGATAATTTTAATAGTTGTTACGTGTCTGATGACTAATCCTTAAGCTGATGTGAAAAAAAATCAGAAAAAAAGTGGCTCCTTATGGAAATCAGTCATTAAAAAACTCTGCTCTCAAATAGCATGGAACTATATATGAGCATGTAATTCTCCCTGTGAACATTGTAATTTCTAAGTTATTTTCTTTTTTTTTTTAATATTTGCTATCTTTGAGTTCTGTATATGTGAAGACAGCTATATATTAACTTCTAAAACTTTCCAAAGTATTGTCACATTTTTCACCCGAAGTCAGTTTTAAGTCAATCCTTAACAGGTGTTCCTTGGAATACGTTTACAGCTCTATGGTGTAAACCCCTGTGACTTTCCTACCCTTTTACTGTGACACATAACACCAGAACATGTTATTTACTGCAAGTTAGATCTTCATCAGCTGAATCTTAACCCAGGCTCTTTAGTCTACTTGAGGCAAAGCCAGTGCATTCTTCCTTTGAGTTCTCAAGAATGTACTGTAGATTTCCTGAAGTGACTGCAGATTTTTATCTCAATGAGTTGAGCATGAAGCTTTCTTCTAAATATTACCTTGTAATATGGCATAAGGTGCTGAAAGCACAGGCATGTGGCTTAAAAGGTATGGAGGCAAGAAGTCAAAAGAGGAAGTAAATGTAAAACAGCTGGTTGCAAAGAGCTCAAGCTTAGGAGTCCTCAGGAATGCAAGTATTTGACTACAGGGTTAATGAGGGCATACTTCCACAAACTCCCTCTTTTTGGCCTTTGTTCTCTTACCAGTTGATCTGTAAACAACAGCTATAGTAGTTTATCCCTTATAGGACTACTTCTGAGGTACATACAAAGTGGTTGCTGTTGATGTTAAATTGTGGCCATGGGAATTCTGTTATTATGGAGTAATTTTGTCTAAGATAGCATATGCCTAATGTGAGTACTTAAACTGAGTTTCTCAAAAATTGTTGTCATGCACTTGTGACTCTGGTCTCCTTAGGCTGCTTATCAGTAGCTTAGCCTTTCTATCAAGGCACTCCTATCTGGCTTGTGAGCTTTAGTGGTTGATAGTGCATGAAATGGTTTGGGCTGGAAGGGACCTCTACAGATCATTCAGTCCAACCCCCATGTATTCATCCAGTAACCACATATGTGAGTAGAAGTGTAGTGGTGTTTTAGGGTAGTTAGCAGTGTCATGCTTAATGCCCTTTCTCTTTGAAAGAGTCAGTTTCTCAAAATATTTTTATTGTGTGCAAGTAAAACTCAGCTTGGGTTGGTTTTTTTTTTTTGGTTACATAGCTACTTTTATGTTAATAGACTTAAGAATGGAGCAAAACCATTTGTGTAACAGACTGCCTATACTAGGAGCTCTAAATGGCCTAGGATATCTGGCATTGAGATTGGCAGGTCTGCCACCCTTCAATACAAAGTTCTTACTCTCTGAAACAGGGTGGCTGCACAGTTTTTTTCTGGATTTAGCACTGGCCTGTGCTAACTTCTGCACTGTGCCTGGGAGTCTTCTATGAAGAACAGCAGATATTTTGACAGTAGAACTGGGCAGGGCCATTCTAGCATATAAATGACTAAACTGCAGTACTGGGCAACTTTCCCTGGCACTGTGCAGTTGAGTGGAAAAATGTGTCCATACTGTGCAGCAGAGGTGGAAGTGGTATAGCAAGGGAAACACTGAAGTTCCTTACTCTAGCTGAATGTCTTGTTTGATTGTTGCAGTCTTTCCCTTGTGATAACACTTGCTAAATGCCCTCTCTGTTGCCAGATCTACACTGAAGCATCCTAGTTAGGAACAACTGATTTTCAAAAGAGAGAATATGGCATCTGGAGAGGGGGAAAACGGATAAGTAAGCAGAACTTGTTTTTTTTTCCAGTTAAACAAGCGCAAGCCACCTGATATCAACTGTACAGATCAGATGGGGAACACACCCTTGCACTGTGCAGCATACCGTGCTCATAAGCACTGTGCATTGAAACTTCTGAAAAATGGAGCAGATCCGAAAATAAAAAACAAAAATGGTGAGTACCAAATGAAAAGTATGTTAAATGTTAAGTGGAGACACAAATTCAACATCTTCTGTAAGCTGTGTTGCTTATTATGTAGTGTTCAGGGAAAATCTTAAACTGCTTTACGAGCTTTGTGTCACTAATAAAGGAAGGCCAACAATGACTAAATTGCAAGAGGCTGGAGAACTGTAGCAAAATACTTATTGTATGTGCTTTTATTTTCCAAGCTTACCCATTTCTGGAAAATTTACTGACTGTCTTAACAGTGAACTGTGCCTGGCTTTTGTTTTCTTGATGCTAAACATTGAACACAGGTAACAAAAAAAAGCAATATTGAAAATGTGGCTGAGACAAAGTGACTCCTCAGAAGAAGGCTTCTGATGAAACCAAAAAGAGGAAAACCTGATGTTGGGCAAACTGTGTTCTTGTCCTCTGTTTAAAGATGCCTCTGTCTTGGTATTTATGAGTGTCCTAAACTGTTTTTTATAGCTGGAAGCTAAAAACAAATTTAAGTCATTAACGGCAAAAGGCTCTCTGCAGTTAGTAGAACTCTGACAAGCAGTGCAGTGCCTTGAAGTTCAATACCTGTTTTAGTCTTCTGCCCCTGAGGAGTTGATGTTCCCTAATTCCATGTAAGTGTAGATGTTTGAAGGGCAAACTGATAGGTAATGAGTGTCAAATTATTTTAAAGTACATCTAAGTTTATTTGCATCAAATCCTCATGCCTTGTCTTGTTACTAAACAGATCAGACACCCCTTGATCTAGCCCAAGGTACAGAAATGAAACTGATACTGGCAGGTAAAACTGGAAAGGTAGGAACTTTTGTATCAATTTAAAATGCTAAGGCTGTCTAGTTGAAGCTATTCCTATATGAGCTTTAATTTCTGTGCAGGTTATCAACAAACCCTTGAGACGATATGAAGGTCTCCTATGGAAGGTATGGCTTATTTTCTTTTATAAAATAGCTTGTAAGATTTCAAAGCATGTCAGTATGTCCTTTTTCTATATTTCAGTGATAACTGATGAATTAATGAATTTTTAAATAGTATTTAATAGTAATTTAGTCTAATATGTATAGATGGGCTGGCTGAGTGGAGCGGCTACGAGATTCATGGTACTCTGATCTTAACCTCAGTCAGTAAAATCTTTATTTCTTGGTAATTTTTGTGGCAAAGCTTCACTGTGATAAGGCTTTTTTCCTTGTGTGGGCAAAATGCTTTTTCTTTCCTTAATAGATTTCTTTGGTAATCTGACTGATACATTGTCTTTAAGAAACTGTGACTAATATTTTGCCATCATCTTCTGAAAATTTTAAAAATTAGTGGGAAGATGGTATTCAAAGAGCTTAAAGCTCCTTTTGCTGTGTTGATCAAGAGAATCTAAGGTCTACATGAATGTTTAATAATGTTGCTTAATGAAATCTTTAAAGTTTTCTTCAGTGTAAATGTTCCTATATCACAGTTGTAATTTAAGGAACTGTTCTTAAACAAGAACTGTGTACTAAAGCTAAAAGATAAAATGTTGTAATTGGAGATGTCAGTGTGTTTTGTTTCTCATTTGATTTTATAAAATAGAATTGTGTGGTGACCAACAATTCCTGTAATATTAAAAAATGCAACATTTTAATATTTCAGTTCTTACTGAATAGCATATTCATATTCAGCACAATATTACTATTCTTACTGAATAGCAGGCTCAACTTTTATCTTTAAGTGGTTCCAAAAACAAGAGTAGTGCTGCAATTGTAAAATACTCTTGGTTGCTGTGAAAGTCAGGATATGCAGAACCTAAAAGGTTTTTGTAATGTTTACTAGTTTTAAGTGTTAAGGAAACTTCTCTGCCTGACCATGCAGGAGTCACTCTGTCCATCACACTTCTTCCACCAGAGACTTTTAACTGCTGGGACCGAAGCCCCTTTGCAGTTGGTGGCTCCAGTGAGTTGACGGGTGTCCAGCTTGGCTTCCTGAACTCACCACACTCACTCAGAGAAGGTTTCCTTACCAGCTTGACCCTTGGTTTTCAATAGCTGAGTCTCAGATGTCTGGATCCTTGCTTTAGTCATTGTGCAATAACAAAATAGCAGCTTGAGCTGGTGCCTCTGAAGAGGTACCCAAATGAATGAAGGGTATTTCTGGGTTTTTCTGTCCCTGCAGTCTAAGTGTGGGAAAGTCTGGAGTCTTCCTGCTGAGTCCTTGGCTCCTGACATCACAAGTCCCTATGCCCTAAGCAAAGGGTCATTGCCACTTCATGGTCTCTTGCCTCAGGCTCCTACCACCCAGAGCTCAGTTCTGCAGCTCACTGAGCTATCTACTAAAAGTATTCTGTTAAGTTTACCTGGCCTTTTTTTTTTTTCTTTCCTTTTAGAGCTCACGATTTTTTGGTTGGAAACTCTACTGGATAGTTCTAGAACATGGAGTGCTTTCCTGGTATCGGAGACAGTAAGTTCTGTGTTGAAATTTCTCAAAAGCAGTTTAAGTAATTCCTGTCTTCACTAAATCTCTTCTTCTTTCAAAGAGCTGATGCAGTGAATAATGATCATCGTCAGGGATGCAAGCACCTAACACAAGCTGTCTGCACGGTAGGAATGTGTTGTAACTACTGAATTGTTTTTTATGTTCCATTGTATTCCATTCCTGGTTAATGAAGACTTCCGCTGGATTGGTAACCCGATCTTGGTTATAAAATAGGGAGCAAGCTTGTGCTGTTGAAAGAAATGCTTGTTCCTGTCCAGCAAAGTATTCTTTTATGTAAAGTGGCCATAAAGCTCCCTCACTGCTCTCTAAAGTCTTGAAGATTTAGACACACAAGGCATCCTGAAAGCACACTGGGTCAGTTTGAGGCATGTGATCTGGAATAGCCAAAGCTCCAGTTCCTCCTTAGCTTTCCCTGGCTGCTTGTGAACAATTGCATAACTTAAGCTGATCTCAGTTGAAAGACTAATCAATTTTGAACATGATGTTTGGAAAACTTCCCTGATTTCTGTTATGCTTGTGAGAATCCATTTTGGAAGGGGTGAACAGAAAAAACAAAGGCCAGGTGTCATTTATAATGCCCAGGAACATGAAGTGTTTAAGAAAAATGCATTTAAGATAATTTCCATATTTCTATAACTGCCCTATCCTAGTTTGTACCACAGTACCACAAGTTCTGTTAAACTGCACTTACAGATACACTCATATTGTATGGACAAGTGACTTGCTTTTCAGTATCTACAAATTCCTTAATATTGGCAATCTTGAACCATTGCTGAGATTTTGTCTGAATCAAGTGGTGCAAATAAATACAAATATAATACTTAGACATAAGCACCTCTATATTACTATTGATAACATAATGACACACTTTGGAAAACTGTTCTGACCAAGGTTTTTATAAATTACAATTACTTGGATCAAAACTGAGGCAAAAACTTCTGAGTTAGCATAATTTTTTACTTTGCTTTCACTCCATTTTTTTTCCTGACTGATCCATTTTACTAATTTTGTGTTTTTTCCACATTGCTCTAGGTGAAATCTACAGACAGTTGCTTCTTTTCTGTCAGATGTTTTGATGACACTGTTCATCGTTTCAAGATTCCTAAAAATAGCCTTCCTTCTCAAACTAGAGAGGTAATAATGAGTCTTTATCAAAGGCATTAAAATACAGTAATTTCTCTAATGAATAATTTGCATATTACTTGCTATGGATGCATTAGTAGCAGCATGTTTTGTATTTTGATCATCAGGACTTGGTAGCATAAGTGCAGATATTAAATCTTTCAGCATGGTTATACATTAAACAGCAAAAAATTGACCCATTGTAATTATCTCTTCTTTAAAATAAGTGCTACCTTCTTTTCCAGCTCTGTGCCTGTATTATGCCCTGCTATCTAACTTCCTGTTTTTTATTCACTTCTCCATGTGGTAAATTTCTATTGTAAGTTCCTTCTGTTGCACTTTCATAGCTCATTATCCCAAACAAAAGAATGTTTAATGGTACATTCTACTCTGAACCATACTCACAGATGATCTAATAAACTGTATTTTCTGGAAAGGTGGCTCTGAAACAAGAGAAACTTTTTTTTTTAGGGCTATTTGTAGTATATTCACTGTTGTACTTCTACAGGTGTACTAACTAGAGATGGAGTTGGGGTGGAGGCAACTGGAGTGCTGGAGTGCTGTGTCCAGTTTTGGGCTTCTGACAACAAGAGAGATACAAACATACTAAAGAGAACCTAACAAAGGGCCATTAAGGTGATTGAAGGGATCAGAGCATCACTTTCACTAGGAAAAGCTGAGAGAGCTGGGACTGCTCAGTCTGGAGAAGGGGAGGCTCAGGGAAGCTTGTCTGTGTGTAAATGCCTGAGGAGAGGTCCAAAGAGGAACAGAGCCAGGCTCTTTTCAGTGGTGCCTGGTGACAGGACCAGAGGCAATGGGCCCAAACTGAAGCACAGGGATTTCTCTCTGGACATAAGAAAAAAGTGTGCACTGGCACAGGGGGCCCACAGCCGCTGTGGAATCTCCATCCTTGAAAATTTTCAAAAGCCATCTGGATGTCCTGGCCAACCAGCTCTAGGTGGGCCTTCTTGAGCAGAGGGGTTGGACTAGATGACCTTCAGAGGTCCCTGCCAGCCTTAGCCACTCTGTGATCTAATGAACAGGAAAATCTACCTCTTAATTATGATAGTGCTTGAGGTTTTGTGCAGAGTTTGTCATGCATAAGAAGGCAGATTTTGTCACAGGGACCTTGCTGTCTGAACAGAAACCGAAAGATGCAAAATATATTCCCTACAGTCTTTTAATTAATATGATTTTTTTACGTGTCCGTGGATAGACTGAGGGGTGGGTTACATTTGTGCTTAAGGGTTAATAATAAGTTACTCTGCCCACAGAGTATTTAATCTGCAATACATGTTACATTTTCTAGCAATCTGTTTCTTGCCTATTGAGGTGTCTCATTTTACTAATGACTATCTTATTTATATCAAGAGAAAATTTTGTTGTTCTGCTTACATGATACTTCCTTTGGGGGATGACCTTTGAAATGTTTATTAACTCTGTTTTTTCCTTTCCAGAGTTGGCTGGAAGCCATAGAGGACCATTCTGCATATAGCACTCACTACTGCACACAGGAACAGCTGAGTAGTGATGATGAAGATGATGCAGTATCTGTTACAGACCTACAGGACACTCTCAAAGTATGTACTGAATACTTACTTGGCTCATGCACCTGGGCAGCTGCAGATTAGTATTGTTTTGTGTTGAAATACTTCAATGTACTTTTTGACTAAAAGTGATGATTCCTCCCACGGATGCATAAATGCTGCTTGTGTTTGCATTGCTTGCTGTCATGTATTCCTGCTCAGATTGTGTGGCTAAAATGACATGTTTATCACAGCTACAGGGCTGTGATTTCAATTTTGCCAGCACTACTGTAAGATAGAAAGCTGCTTGAGAGTTTCAGCCAGGAGAGGGAGCCTTGTGTACTGTACTTGTTATCCTTCAGTCTTGGTGTCACCAAAGCTAACCCACATCGAGCTCTGCCTCTACAGAACAGACAATTAAATGTTTTAGAAATGATCCTTTATCACCTCAGATCACATCAGATGCATTGTACAGTGACTGCTCATACCTGCAATGGAATTGAGTAGTCTTTGATAATTCTAGCATTCAGCCTCTGATTCTTGCTTTTTGCTGTACATGTACTGCTAAAACCTTCTATTTTAAGGGAAAGTTGATGCTGCAGTGCAAGAATCTTCATGTGGCTAAACTCCAAGTGGCTTGTACCATTCCTTTTAGTATAAGAACATAAAGTAGCTCATGGCACAGCAGAGGTGGGAGAATAACTGGCACTGGCAGTCCCCAGCAGCCTACAGAAGATGGTATTATTTAATAGATAACAGTGCACTTGAAGCCCAGAAGACCAACTGCATCTTGGGCCACATCAAAAGCAGAGTGGCCAGCAGGGCAAGGGAGGCAATTCTGTCCCCATTTTCTGCCTCATGAGACCCCTGGAGTGCTGCATCCAGCTCTGGGTCCTCAGCACAAGAAAGATGTGAATGTGTTTAGAGCAGGTCCAGAGGAGGGCCACAAAGGTGATCACCAGGAATGAATGAATTCCTCTCCTTTTGAAGACAGGCTGAGAGAGCTGGAGAAGCAAAGGCTTCAGGGAGACCTCATTGTGGCCTTCCAATTCTTAAAGGTGGCTTATGGAAAAGAGGGGGAGTGACTTTTTACACGGGCCAACTGTGTAATAGTAATTACACACTAGGTGTAATTGTGATAGGGTAAGTGGGAAGAGGAGAGATTTTGTTTAGATATTGGGAAGAAATTCTTTACTCAGAGGGTGTTGAGGTACTGGAACAGGTTGCCCCAGAGAAGCTGGGGATGCCCCATCCCTGGAAGTGCTCAAGGCCGGGTTGGATGGGGCTCTGAGCACTGGGCTAGTGGAAGGTGTGGTTGGCCAGGGGCTGGAACTACATGATCTTTAAGGTCCCTTCCAACCCAAGCCATTCTATGGTTTTATGATAGCTGTGTTCAGGTATGAATGTGGGCTTGAAATATGATCTCGTAGTTGGTTTCTGAATGTCACTAAACTTATCATTTATCAGTTAACCTATGAATGTGCTTATTTTGTCCTTAAGTTTCTCAAAGAACAAGCACTTGCTATTCCTGGATTTTAAAACTGCTCAATAAAGAATAAGAGAGCAAAAGTGGTACATAACAACAAAGCTTTGGGGGTTGATTTGCTATGTTAAATTAAACAAAATCTGGTCAGTGGTAAAATGTTCATAAATACTCTGCTTGCTTGTGTTGTCTTTGAAAGTAGTTTAAGTAATTTGTTTCAGTTTTAATATATCGGTCTCTGGGCTGGGAATCTATGTTAAGATTTAATGCTGTCCAAATTTTAAAATTTCACTATAGTAAAGAAAGTAAACATACACTTTTCTTAGAACAAGGCACTTCTGAACTAGCTATCCTTGTTGTCTTTCAGAAAGCACAAGCATGCCAACAAAGACTCAGTAAAGAGGTTTCAGACTTCCTTGCAATGGTTAAATCTTTGGATGCTACAAAAGGTAAAGCTTATTGATTTAAAATGTAGTTTGTTACCAAGCAACTATTTTTTTTTCTTTTTAACAGTATGCTTTTATTTCCCTGAAATCAAATTTTCAGGAACTTGAAAATAGAGGACAATTTTCCCCAAGAAAAAAAGATTCAAATAAAGTAGCGTTAGAGTAATTGCTAACAATTAAGATTTCAGATTTGGAGAAACAACTAAGAAATATGCTGATTGAAAGAAATTTTATTTGCAGCTGTAAATAAAAAGGCAGTGAAACTGCCTCTAGCTATAGTCCTTATTGAGTAGTATCCTAAAAATATAACACGGGGGTCTGCTTTCAAGGTTTTTTTAAAAAATCTGTGGTTGGTACCTTATTGTAGTGTGTAAGTGTCTCTTCACAGGTACAGAGAGCAGTGAAATCACAAAACTCTACAGAGAACTGGAGGCATGGTACAATGGGACATATTCCACAGATTTTGCTATGACTTTTATGCCAGATTTGAACTTCTCAGGTTTCATTTCAAGTTATAATTCTTAACATATACCTAGATTTTTGCAGCATAACTGCTAAAATATATCACAGGCATCAAGACACTAGAGATGTGGACTTGTTTTATAAATGCCTTAAACATGTGCAGAAGTTGTCCATGTATTAAACACACAAAGGAGTTCTGTAAGAACATCTAACTGTTGGTCCTTTGGGCCTGAGTCCTAGTTATATATTGTGGCTAAAATTATGAAGCTCAGATTAGAGAACAAGTTGTTTGTCTATACAGATCCCTAGTCTGTAGTAGAATACCAGTTTTGAGAAGAAAAAAAATCTTCTTTCATCCCTGTGCCTTTCCAAAAGGAGGCTAACAATACAGCTTTTTTCTCTGCATGCTACTGGGGTAAGTTACTCTGTGATGTTACCCTGTCCTTTTCATAAACTGATTTTTTATCAAATTTTTATTTCACAAGGCAAAGGGACATTTCATAATGTATATAAGTGTCTTATTGTGAAGCTTTTGTAATTACTATTACAATAAAACTGATTTTTTCACAAAGAAACCCAGGTTGAAAATTAGTATAAGGTGGATGAAATCCCTTTGCTGTCTATAGAGGCAGTTTCCGCAGTGCTGACCTGAAGAACCAGTGAGGTTCTTTTTTAAAGAAGAAAAACAATTCTAAGAAGAAAGACATTTCTAAAAAGGAAATACACAACTTAAACAACCAATCCCATAGTAAAGCAACAGCAGATACTATCTCATTCATAGAAACTGCTAGTCTTGGCCAATGGCAGTAATGAGTTCCTGTTTTCCTTCCAATGGATGTTTGTAACTTGCTAGGTCAGTGAATGTGCAACTTCTATAGGTCGCAACAGAGACAACTGCTCTAGTTCTCCCACTGTTGTGTTATTTTTAAAGTATTTGAATCCTCTGGCTCCAGAAGAATGTAAGTATCTGAGTTAGAAACCCTTCTCTGTGGAGTTTTCCCTAAAAACGTTTGAGTAATACAAAAATGGCTACATTGGCAACTGATATTTAAAATTCTCTCCCTGGTTGTTTCAACATGCTCTTCTGAGTCCAGAGACTTGCCATGCCATGCTGAATCTTTGAGACTTATGCATCTTTTATATTACAAATAAAGATGTGTCCTGTACTCAATGTGCTGCACCTCCTAGAGGCACTAGCTGTTCTTAGCAGCTGCTGTAAGAGTCAGTTTGAGTCAGTGGTGAGCTCTGGTATCAGAGACCATAATTAGTGTGTAGAAATGTACTGTATCTTGTCCTGCATAAGCAGTATGAGTTCAAAAATAAATTCAGGTACTGTCACTGATGGACCTCTTAATCTTGAATGGTGTGACATCAGCTTGAAGCACCTGTGTTACTAAATGGTGTCAACTGATCTTGGAGTCTGCAGGCACTAAATGTTGCAATTATTTTAATTGCAACAACTATGCTTCCTGAGAAAATGGCTTACTTGATTTTCAAGGAACTGCTGCATATCAGAAAGCTTAACAGATTGACTCAAATAATTTCTACCAGCTGATTGAGTTACCATGATTTCCTGCTGGTTCTAGACATGCAGTCCCTTCTGTAAATGTTCATAAGAAGTCAGGATGTGAGGTGACAAGCTGTACTACTTACACACAAGATGAGTCCATGAAAATAAGATCTTCCCCTTTAATTGTTCAGTGTGCTTGTAGTTACAGCCCCCTGTATTTTTTTCAAATCTAAATTTACAGCTGCACTGAGTACTGTGGTAAGTTCTTTCTCTTCTATATAATATGTGGAAGAAGGCAAAAAATATCTACATTTTACACTTTTGTTTTAATTAAACCAGTGCAGAATCCTTTTTTATATAAGTTCTGTCACCTGAAGCTTTAAAGTCTAGAAAGTGGTTAAAAGGAGATTGTTGCTAGCCCCCTTTTACAGTGTCCTGCTGCCATGGCTTACTGCCTCTGCTTTCTAAACTATGCTGAAAGAGAAACTCAATCTATTCATGTGCCTCTTATACCAGTACTAGCGAAAGGATGCAAAAAAAAAAAAAACCTCCCACAGATCTTGCAATGCACCAGCCTTCCTGTACCATGTGAATGTTATGTCTGTATTACTTAGAGGAAAAAATAATTAAAAGAATCCTGTAGTTTACAATGTCCTTCTAACATTGCTAATATTTTCATGCTTTCAGGGATATCTTCTCCCCTCCTGCAGAAAGTTGATGTGGTCTCTGAAGTATCCCAGGAAACATGTGAGGCTCTGGCTGAGTGCCTCAACCTGTTCACAAAGCAAGAAGGGGTATGTATTGTGCTGCGTAGGTCTATAAAGGGCTGAACAGCTTAGCATATTTGGCTAGTTGCCTATTTACCTGTTACAAAAATAAATACACAAACCCAAACAACTTCATGTTGCTGGTAAGCTCTCCTTTTGCATACTGAATGGGACGAAAATGCATTCTTCTAGAGAAAGAGTCGGTATATGCCTTGGCAAAAGGATGTCTTAGTATTTGGGTGTTCAGAAAAGAGACATTTTGGTTACAAGCTACTGCTTGAAATGTTCAAACTGAATGCTTGAATTCAATAAAGCTGTTGCTTTGCTGATTTGAAGGTCAAAATATTGAGAAAATTCGTTTGGGATTTTTTTTAATTTTTACTAGCTAACTGAAGTGTTGAACAATATTGCTTCTGAATTTGTTTTTCAGACCATGTGCTTAGTGGGTGTGCAAATGCTATTTGTTGAACTTCTGGCTTTCCCAGTAACAAATATCTTGTATAGTGTTAAACATAATGCAAACACCTGAATTTGGGAATATATGTCAAATTTGCTAGTTCCTAGAGTAGGGGAGATGGTATTTTTCTTCCTTCTTGAAGATGCCCTAGTACCATGGAATAAATTTTTCTTCCTATACTGTGGTAACTATAATCCTGGGTTAGGCTCTTACTCTGTCATCAGCCATGTTTGAAAATGAGGTTTGTGTTGGTGCTGTTAGTCTTTCAGTTATTTAACAGTGAGCTATAAACACTGGCTCCATTGTCTAGGCTTGGTTTTTTTCCATTCCTTTCCAAGTTCTTTGTCTCCAGTCACGAGTCTTTTAGACTTACTTAAGTTCTAGCAGAGTAGAACAAGCATTGCTTTTTTTTTACATTGATTTTTTTCCTTAAGAAAGTCTGATATTAAAGTTGCCAGCTTCATTTGCAGATGAGGGGGAAATTGTTACAACAGTGGGTGTATAGTGTTAGTTAGTATTCCTTAATTGTGTTGGCATCTTGTTTCAAGCCAGGCTAAAATAGCTTTCCAGAGTGGAGTATGGCAAAACATATGGTGAAATTGTAATTTCACCCTACTTGAACTTGAATAGTCTCAGTAGGTGTAATAGAGGCCTTATTTTAATCTGGAAGCACATAGATTTGGGCACAGAGGGATAGGCTGAGGTGTGAACTTGATTTTCCACCATAGCTGGTGAAATCAGTCGGTCATGACAGAGAGAAGATGTGATCCTTCAGAGTTTTTTGTCGTGGTATTTTTAAACTTCAAACTACTGAGTTCAGGAATATAGTGCAGGCTTTTAAAGATGCCATAATCTCTTCCTAAGACTTGCAGCTTTCCAAGAAGCCACATTCATTCATCATTACTGTTCTTAAATCCCACCATTTGGCTTTTTTGTCCTTTATAAGTCAGGGTCATGTTTTTTTGCTGTTCAGTGTTGATTTCTAGACTGTCATTTTTGTTGGCATTTGAAAAGCACTATATATAAACTTGCAACCCTATTGTGCACGTATGAAATCTGGTTATCTCTAGAATTAACGTTTTCTCAAGCCTGATGCTATTTTATCTTGCCTCTTTAAGGAGAATTCTTTTTCCCTGTGATTTAAATTGTCAGCATACCAGAAGCTACTGCTTGACTTAGGAGGAGAATGCACTTTTGGCTCTCTAGAGAAAACTTTATTTAGTGTAACTCATCACTGTGCTTTGGCAATTGTAGCATAATCGCGCAGTCTGCAGGTGAAACTGCTAACGCAGCACTAAAATAGACGGCTTCAGCCGTCTTCCACTTGCGCTAGAAATGGTGCATGAGCGTGATCTCCGCTCGCTCCGTCTGTCCGCTGCTTCTCCTTCCGCGGTGCCGCCGTGCGGGGCTGGTGTGCGCGGCGGGGCGGGAGCGCGGCTCGGTGCCGGCCGGGCGGGCGGGGGCCGCAGGGGCTCCGCGCCGGGAAAGGCATGACCTGCCCGCTCCGCACGGCGGGAGCGGCTGTGACGCCGCAGAGCCGGGAGCGGGGGGCGGGGGGAGCTTCCAAAAATAACCCACTGCGGCGGGGCTCCGTGCGGGGCGGCCCCGGAGGGCTCGGGAACCNCCGCGGAGCCCGCGGCGTGTGGTGCAAGGTGAAGGGGCCCCCGCGGCGTGTGCCGGCACGGCAGGTGCTGCCGCCGCTGCTGCGAGCCGGGCGGCTTCCCTCGGAACCGTGCTGCCCGGAATCGTCCCGCGGTACGTAGCGTTGGTGATGGGCTGGGGGTGCTGTGTGTGCCTCTGCTTCCTTCTTGACATTGGGATGAACCCTTTAGTGTCAAGCAGATGCGAGCGCGGATACTTATTGCCAAATAGTTAAAACGTGTGGGGGCAAAAGGGAACGTAACTTGGTTGCTTTAATCTGAGTGTTTACCGGGGCGTTGGTGTCGGAGCCAGCCAGCACAACTTGAAACGTTTTCTGCAGTGACTTTGGCACAAGGTTAGTAAGTAGTGTTTCAAAGCAGGATTTGCTTTGGACTATTTCTAGCAAATATCAGAACCTACATTCCTAAAGCAGTTTGATTCTAGTAGTTTTTGTGTCCTGAGTTATTTTATGTAGTTGTAGGAGGAGTTGAACTTAAGGTTCTTTTCATGCTATTCTCTCTGCTAGATTTTCTGAATGAATTTAAAATTCATCTCTAGTGCTTGAACTACCTGTACTGAAGCTGTGTGAAATTGATAGAAAAAAAAATTATTTAAATAAATCAGCTTTTTTTTCTTTTTTTACCTTGCTTCTTCCCTCACCAATGCTTAGGTAAAGTGTGTAGATGATTATCTTGACTCTTAAGTTTCACTTTTACCATCAAAGGTTGTAGTATGTAACAGTATATGTACAGTATGTATACAGTATCCCTATATGTAACAGTAAATTAAGAGCTCGTATTGCATGAGTGTAGAATGGATAGCAGTTGTAAGCTGGTTTTATTTGTAGTCTGTTTGTGGCTTTGATCTTCAGNGGGAGCCGCGGCGGTGAGCGCTGGGCAGCGCCCGTGCCTCGGCGGCGGGGCGGGGGCGGGCGCGCTCGCTCTGTCAGGCCATTTTTAGCCGGGCTGGGAGCCGGCGTGGCCGCCGCGCGGTTTCGGGCTGGTTTCCTCCTCCTCCTCCTCCTCCCGCGCCCGGCGGAGCCCGGCGGGAGCGGCGCTGAGCGGAGCCGCGCCCCGGCTGTGCGGGGCGG
>VWZP01001398.1:224094-315916 GCA_013396995.1 Dicaeum eximium | reverse complement strand
TTTTTTTTCTTTTTTTACCTTGCTTCTTCCCTCACCAATGCTTAGGTAAAGTGTGTAGATGATTATCTTGACTCTTAAGTTTCACTTTTACCATCAAAGGTTGTAGTATGTAACAGTATATGTACAGTATGTATACAGTATCCCTATATGTAACAGTAAATTAAGAGCTCGTATTGCATGAGTGTAGAATGGATAGCAGTTGTAAGCTGGTTTTATTTGTAGTCTGTTTGTGGCTTTGATCTTCAGTCTTTGCAGTTGTTGTCATTCTTTCTAGTTTGTTTTTGTCTTAAAAAAGGGACTTGTTTACAAGCTGGTGAAAAAGCCTTAGCTGATGAGATAAGGAATACAGGAAAGGTTTCTTCCCTTTTTGCTTTAAATGTGTTGTATATTTCAGCTATTAAGAATTTGTCAAAACAAGTTAAGCTTGTCACTTCTACAGAAACTTTTTAATGTCAAAATACTGTGGGTCATAGTCCTTGAACTTAGTTACCTTTACCATGTCGTAATGTGCTATCTCTTTTATGTCCATCCTGTAAATAAAAAATGTGCACACAGTAACTGGTAACCACCAGTTACTGGTAAACTGGTAAACACCAATCTCTGGAAGTTCAGTGTACTGCCTTAGTTTATTTCAGATTTCTTGGAAACATAATTGAAGGTTAGACGTGTCTGTGTGCGTTCTTGTGAGTGAATGCTTGCATTCTCTTTGGCATACAAATAGTTGTCTTTAATATATTTCTGATTTGTCTTCTGGGAGACAGGTATGAGCATGGCTGATATCACTTAAACATACTTCCTACCTTACTGTATTGTGAATGAAGAAGGTGCCTGTAGGCTATGTCCAGATGACTCCTTAATGAGAAATTTTATTATCTGTTTCTTTGTGGGGGGGGGGTGGCAGGTGAGAAGAGCAGCAATGAGAATCTGCAGTCAAGGGAGAAATGCTGATAAAGGCACCCTGTGCAAATCTGCTAGAGAAGTCCTGGCATCCGTCAGCAGTCATTTTTTTCCACCTGGCAATATCATCAGCTACCATTAACCTCTAATAAGGTCTTGGGAGCCTCTGGTATGTGGGAAGGAGAGATGAAGAGGGGCGAGGGACTGAAATAAAATCAGAAAAGCTAAGAAAGAGGTTAATTATAAGATTTTTGAGTTAGGTCTAGTAAGTGGATCATGTATTGGCTGGCTACTGAGCTAGACCTAGAACTACAGAGTCCGTAGTCCCTCAGGTGATAAAACCAGTGCCTTTGTTTTTCTGGTCTTTTCTCTTTGTGTTTAGAAACAAGTGGCAGCCCCATTTCTTAATTTTTATTTCTTTCAATCACTGGAGCACAGAGGAATTAATGTTGTCCATTCTGTTCAGCTCTTGCTGAAAGTAGTGGAGATTGAGGGAAAACCTCGATCAAGGTGTCAGGGCCTGTAGGCAATGCCCAGAACAACTGGAATGCTGTTTGGGTTCAATGTTTGTGAAAAGGAGGAGAACAGTTTTCAGATGGTTGATGACTGAACTGAAAACAGCAAGGGCTGTTTGATGTTGAGAGAATTGAGGTGTATGTACATCAAGAAAACCTTTATTGGCTCTTGGTCAGTAATTGACTTGATCCTGTTTCTTCCGTTCTCCTCCAAATGACTGGAAATGTACTGGAAATACCTAGTGCAGCTTGAATCTTGTTTGAATGTAACAAGTTCATTGGAAGGTTCTCTATGCTCGGATGTGCTCCCTAGTAAAGAGTGGTATTTTTCCCTTTTGCAGAGGAGCATAGGATATAAAGTGTTGTGGAAAGCTGTATAGGCAGGGTGTAGAAAGAACAAAGCTAGCTACAGGAAAGTAATTTGGTTTTTTTGTCCTGCTAGAATGTTGACAGTTCTACTCGTGCCTTGATGATTCTTGCTGTACTAATTTTTGGGTTCTGTATATATATATGTCTTTCATCTGGGCTAAAGCTCTATAGTAAAGGTATTAAAGTTGGAGTAACCTAATAGTGAGATGTTTGTGGATGGCACAGTGTTCTTCCTCTGAAAGCAATTTTTTTTCTACCAGTGTACTGCAGCCTTGTAGGTATAAAGCTAACTAGAGATCTGTGAAGAACAATGTCCTTACCAGTAGAGGCAGGAGTTTAGCAAGTCCAAAGTATCTCAGAGGTAGGGGAGTTAAAGAACATAACTTCTTTTTTCTGCGATTTCCCGATTTCCCTAGAGCAGCCAAGATGCATAGGTCACCAGAGTAGGAAGTGAAGCTAAGCAGCAGCTCACACAGAAGCTTTTTAAAATAAGAAATACTGAGTCTCCATTCAAGGGAAAGATAAGTAAATATTACGGCTGTTCTTTTATGAAAGAGTATTATGTGTGTTGACAGAGTGCTTTTTTTGAAGCACTTGATAGGTTTTGAAACAGAGGATAAGATCCTTGGTCAAGTGCTGTATTGGAAGGGCTTCTGGCTCACAGAAGGACGCTCAGATGTTACTATAGGGTAAAAGGCAAGTGCTTCCAGTCTTTCTAGTACAGCAGGGTTCCAGCTCTGGAGATTTTATTGGTGGTTTTGGTGGTGGGGGGGTTGTTTTCTTATTTGTTTGTTTTCTTCAAGATTGCTGATACAACAGATCACCAGCTACAAGGAAGGAGGTTGACTTGGAAGTGTACAAGGTGACATACTGACTTCTAGTGACAGGGAAACTCTTCCTGACCTATAGCTCAAAGAACCTGCATGGCAGCTGGTCAGACAGCTTGCCTGAAGGCATTCCCTGCTCCTCACTATGTAGCCCAACTGGAAGCCCACTGCTAACCTGTTCTTGCCCTTTCCACAGTGGGTTAATGCTTATTCAAAGCCCGGCCCGTAGATGTGTTTTCTGTTGGCAGTTGTTGTTAAGCAGCCTTGTGTAAACTAACTTGGAATCCATTCACGGGCCTCTGGGGAAACACAGTGTAAAAACATACTGGTTTGAAATGAGACTCCTCCTTAATGTGCTTCTGCAGCTCCTGCTCCAAGGTTTACTTCTAAGGTCTTGTCTACCCCTTGTTTGAGTACTTAATTTTTAGTGCTGAGGAAACAGTCTTAGCTGAGGCTGCAGGGGGAAAAAACCAAGCAGCAATCAAGTTTAATGGAATAGTTCTCAATAGAGTAAGCTTCTCAAATATGAATTAGGAATTCCGTTTTCTATGAACGTAGTTGCAAAATTATGCTCTTGTCTCCAAGCTAATGGAGACAAACAGAAAAAGAAATGTATAAGATGGATATTTTCTCTAAGAGTTTTCACTATTTAGCGCTATGAGAATATTGTTTGTTTTCCTCTCGTGCTTAGAAAACAAGCTGGAGTGAGAAGGGTGCATTCTTCTTTCTTTCATTCTTCTGATGTCATTGTGATGTCAGCATGGCACGTTAAAGTGATCAGCTTGCTTTTCATGTTCTAGCTTAATTTCTACCTGATGTGTTTTGGAAGAATGTTGGACAGCAGAGTTCTAAATCTTGTTTGCTCCCAGCCAGTGTATTGTCAGCTAAGGACTGGTAGCATTTCAGGAAAAAAATGAAGCAGCAAAAAAAACAAGATATAAGGCTGAACCTCTCTTTCTTAAAACTTAATTTATGATAAATTAATATATAAGAAAATAAGGCTTCTTGTTCTGTGTAAGTCTGATAAAAGTTATGAGAGTAATAACTTTAAAAATTAATTTCTACACATACTAAAAATAAATTTCATGTAGCCTATCCAGTACTGGATATTGACACATACTTTTGGGGGAGACAGAATATTTAACTCTTTATTTTGCATGTATTTTCTGTGAAGCTGTTTTAAAGGCAGTGTTTCTGGGCAGCATAAGTAACTTAAGGCTTTGTGTCACTTAACAGTTGTTCCATCATCTTAAATTTGTCGTGTGGTGGGATTTTAGTATATTTTAGTTTTATTGTCTTCCTTAAATATCAGCGATACCAGATCTCTTGCCTTATGGGCTAGTAAGCTGTCCATGTGTCCATGCCCAAGGACATATTTCCTTGAATAAAAGAGATTGACTGAGTCTAAACTTACTTTTCTGATGTTCTTTGTGTTTTTTTTAGTTGGCTTATTTTAGTCACTTCTGATTCCATGAAATACAGGGGTCTTCTAGCTATGGAGAAAAAAATTGATGGTTTCCATTTAGACAGTATTAGTGCTTATGAGGAAGGTATGTTGTCCATTGTGGTTTTTTGTTTTTAACCTAAATTTCACCAGGTCACAGTCATGGTATTTGAACCAGAACTGCTTTTAGCACTTTTTTTTATTCTGACTTATTAGAGGTGATACCATTTTTATAATCAAGGTAAGCAATTGTGGAATTTGACCTCTTGTCTGTTTTTTTTAATCTTATGACCGAATGTGTACTTGTTGGCCTCCCCCCACTAGAAAGCCAGTGACTTTAAAAGCTGTATTTGTTTTAATATTAGTATTCAGAAGTGTGTTATCTCTGCTTGCTCTGCTGTCCAGTGATGAAATGCCTTAGTATAATGCTAGCTGCTGAGTCACTGACAGTATCTCTAGAATTGGTAAATGGACTGTTCAGAAAGTATTTACACCCTGAGAGTAAATCACTGGTATTGTAGTTTTCCTTGAAGATACATACCATGCCTGTTCATAAAGGAATGCTAGTAAACTCTTTCTCTATATTGCTTGTATTGTTCTTAATGTCACTCTCCTTGAAGTGCAGCAATAATACACTTTAATAATAAATGCTTTCAGTCTTGTGTACAAATGGGAAATACAGGCCTGTGCTCTCCAGGTTGGTTGATTAGCACACACAAAACAAATTATGCTCTATTTATAGTGAACTGAACGTTGCTGCAAAGAAATGGTAAGGTAGAGCCCCTCTTACAAACAGTGTATCCATTTGTTGTGAATATCCTGATGAGTGCAGTATAAAAAGGATGCCAGCTTTCTAAGCACAGCCCTCATCTGAGCATCTTCTCTTTGGGAGGGACACCTGTGGTGTGCTTACTTTGCTTGCATAGCTTCATGTTAAGCCATTTGTAAGGTAAATGGACTCAGTGTTTTTGAATAGGAATGTTTTCCCTCCTCTCATCCTTGTCAGGGCTACATTATTAATGTTAAAATGTGGACATCAACCTTGTCCATCCATAACTCCTGGGATCCATAGGTGTGCTAGGAGACTTGGAGAATGGCTTTAGAGCATGCTTATTTGAAGGGGATCTGCAGTGTACCTTCATAATGTAGGAGTACTTTTTAACACAGAAGTAGATCGCAAAATTTTTAATCTGCTTCAGGGAGTTTTGTGTTGCCAAAGCTACACTGCTTCCACAGCAAAATCTTGTTCAAATATGTTTGACCTTTAAATAGGAATACAGCTTCTTGTTAGTCTTGAAATATAATAGTGCAACAGTGTGCTATTGCACTTTTTTTTTTTTTTTTTTTTTTGAGTTAAAAGCTATGGTGAGAGAAGGGGTAGAGAGAACAAAACTGCTCTCATCTTGACTGGAAATACTTGGTGTAAGTGGTCAGACTATCAGCCTCCAGGCCTTGTGCTGGGCTACAGTAACAGAAAAGCATCTGCAGGAACTTGATAGGTTTGACCTCATAGACATAAACTAATGGGCACCCATAAAAAAGGCTTCAATCATTGTGGTGAGGAAAAACCTTGAATTGCCAAGATAGTAGTATACCTCCACTAGGTAATGTGGTAATCCATGTAGTCAGTGGTTTATGCCTTTCTGGAAATGCCAAGATTATTTAATTGTGGATGTATCCTGTGCTACGCATCCAAATTGGATTGTGTGTTTTTTCCAGTGAAACACCTTGCTGCAAGGTCAGACAAATCAAATTGAGGTTAAAATGAGCTGGCTGAGCCTTTCAGACAGCTGGAAACCTTAGGCAGCAGGCATCTGTGCCTGTGGATAGCAGAAATCTAGTTTTGTCTGACCTGTATCTCTTCCACCTCTGAAGAGACATTTTGGACTAAGGCCTAAACCCTAATTTCACAGAAGAACAAAATGGAAATGGTTGAGGTTGGAAAGAACATCTGGAGGTCCTCTGGTCCACATTCCCTGCTCAGTCAAGGCCACCTGGAGCTGGTTGCTCAGGACCATGTCCAGATGGCTTTTGAGTATCTCCAAGGATAAAGGCTCTATAACCTGTGTGGGCAGCCTGTGTCAGTGCTATGTCACCACCACAGTGAAAAAATGTTTCTTGACGATCAGAGAGGGCATTTCCTGCCTGTCAGCTTGTGCCCATTCTTTCCTGTCCTGCCACTGGGCACTACTGAGAAGAGCCAGGCTCCAATTGTCTTTGCATCCTAACATCAGGTATTTATATAGATGAGATTTGCCCTGAGCCCCTTCTTTTCTAGTTTGAACAATGGTTAGACATACAAATACTTCAGGGGCATTGCAGTACAGTAGTGTTAGAAAATTTCAAGGAACCATGTGTCAAAGATCAGCTGATATTACATGGTGAAGTGCTTTTCTACTATTGTCTTTGTTCATGTATGCAACTTACTGAATCTAAAAAATGATGTGTCATTCTAGACTGTCAGATTCTGTTTCAGCTTGGGGTGGGGAGAATTTAGAACTTTCATCAAATCTACAAGTTCTCTTCTAGCAGCCAGTGAGTTTTATTGGAGAAGTTTGTAAAAGAGCTTCTTAGAAGTTTAATCTGGGGTCTCTTGTTCCTCTGAACTGTAGATGCTACTGGATTGCATGTAAGGGAGTAATAAATAGAAGACTTAACAGTAAATAACTTTGATGCAATGTTCTTGAAAAAAAATTTTTAAAAGCCCAAACAAACACAACAACAATAGAAAGTCCCTATCACAAAAGGGCAAAAGTATTTGAGATCGTTCATAAGTAGAAAAGATTTATTCCACTAAATGAGAGCATTGGAATTATCTAGTTCTGCACTGAATTTCTGTACTCCAGAGCATATTTATCTGTCTGGTCTAACTGCTGGACAAATGTCTGCATGACATACTCTAATTTCAGGAAATGTCTTATCAACCTACCCAGGGCCTGGCTGAAGTCTGCTGGCTGTTGCCTGCTTAGGAGTAAGGACAAAAGGAATGTCTCAGAGGAAAATCATCCCTTAGAAGGGGCAGTCTTCTTAAAGCTCCAAGTCCTTCTAAAATCTGAAGTAGAAGTGGGATTTTTGCATCTGTATCAGTCTTTGAAGTCTGATTCTTTAATATTGGAAATGTGGGAAGAACGTATTCTGGGCTGTAGCAGAAACAGCAAAGAATGCTTTCCAAGGTGGATTCTATTTGGAGATAAGAACTCCAGCAGTGCACTGTAAAACTCACTGTTGATTTTTGGCCTATGTACCATTTTTCACTTCAATTTGGTTAATGTCCAAAATGAAATAAAAACTGGCAAGTGAGACATCTGAGTTTTTCGGAAATGTAGAACAACTGTACAAGCATGCATGTTTGCTTTAGATTTCTTTTTAAAAAACCTGTCAGTTAGACTTAATGAATAATGAATAATTAACAATATTCCCAATGCAGAGCTTGTAGACCAGCCAGCCAGCTTCAGAAGTGTTAATTTTTTTTTAATAGGCAGCTGTTTTCACTCTGAGTCAACAACTGAGTCCAGCAGCACTAGTAAGCCACTAAGAGCCAACAAAAACATGGCAAAAACATGACATTTGCTTCAAAAGAGAAAACATTGCATGCATTTGCCATAATGCAGTTGGGAAGAAGTGTGGGGGAGAGATTACAAAGGGGTTGATCAAAGTAATCAATGGTGTATACGGAAGAATACTTAAGGGAAGTAGTTTGATCAAAACTGCCTTAAGATCTATTTTAAAAACTGTCCTTAAGAATAACAAGAAAATGTTTCCTGTATGCATGCTTAAGAACCCTTACATCTTAAAATCTGGTCTCTCTGTTAGACTAGCAAACTTCAAACATGTCCAGTCCCTCAAAGGGAGAAGACAAAAAATTGTCCCTACTGAATCTGAAAGCATGCAGCAGTATGCTGTTCTGGTTCTTTTGGGATCACTGTAATAGATCAGCTTCAGCGAGGCCTTTAGTTTGAGGAAAGTTACTTGTAGCATATGCCTCTGAAAACATAAATGTATAATCTCACTGGGGCAGTAAAATATCCTTGGGGTGTGGTTTTTCTCTGGTAATTGTGTAGGTCTGCAGCTCAGAATGTGCTTCCCAAATGTGTGCATCACTGCAGATGTCATTGAGTCCCAGCTTCTTTTGGCATTAGTATTGGCAAGAGTGAATAGCAGCCATATTTAATTTCAGCATTACTTAGAATAGAAACAATACTTCACAGAAAATTACAAAATCAGAAGGCTTTTTCTTTGAAGTCCTGATATTTGACTAATCATTATTATAGTACTGGAACACAAGTAGGGACAGAATGGGCTCTGGAGACTGGCAATTTCTGCAGCTCTCAAACCTAAGTAGACCTCATGACATTTATCAGATTACAGTTAAACTATTTAAGTAAAAAGGGGAAAAAACAAATATATTTGAGAAGAAAACTTGAAATTGCCATCAAGTCTCAGTTTAGAAACAAACCAGAAAGAGCTTTTTTAAGTCTTGACTGCAGAAACACTTCGAAGAAAGCA
The DNA here is from genome assembly GCA_013396995.1 of Dicaeum eximium. Lineage (NCBI taxonomy): Eukaryota > Metazoa > Chordata > Aves > Passeriformes > Dicaeidae > Dicaeum > Dicaeum eximium. Next base: position 307,358 of record VWZP01001398.1, on the reverse strand, counting down.
GTTTCTCTGATAGAAAAGCTCAAATCCAAGATTTTAAGCCAAAACCAGCCTTCTAATCTGCAATCAGGAATTAGGCTTTGCAGTTTGCTAATGTGCTCTTAGACAGGTTCCTGGCTGGGAACTGCAGCATTCTCCACTGGTTAAAATTAAAGTGCTTCAGCAGCCTCTGAATAAACAGACTTTGACATAGCCAAATGTGGAAACAGGAGAGAGGAAGGAAGGCAGCAAGGTCCGTGTTGAGGAGGAAGTGTTAGTGTGTTAGAGAGAAAGGTGGGAGGCAAACAGTCCTTGTTCCTAGCATGTGGCTAGTTCAGAAACTGTTATTCCCAGCAGCCTTGAATGATGAATTTTTATATTAGACATGTATGCCGGGAGAAGGGTGCTGTGTGCTCTCAGCATCTCCAGCTTTTCTTTTGAATAACGGGTCTCTTACAGCCTAAATGTCTGCCTGAGTTGATGTGATCTGGCCAAAGTAAGAGTTCCTTCTGGGGAGATGATAGCTCGGCTCTTGTTTCTACTAGTGCTTCTGCTGTATTTTCTTAAGTTTTATGATCACGCCTGATCCTTTCCTTCATTAGCAGAATTTAATTATATTAATAAATATAGGAAAATACTACAACTTTGTGCTCACAAGAATAAAATATAACCGTTCCAAATCAGCCCTGCTCAACTCGTCCTCTTGAACTTTGATGTGAATGTTCGTGGTTGACTAACAATGAACTCTTGTGTTCATCCGGGGAATGACTGAGGCAGTCGTATGACTCGTTCTACAAAGTCTTTGCTTTCTTCTTTAGACTTCGGGTAGGGATGTATGAGAACAGATTACCAGGACTTCCAGTTGGTATGTATGGGGTTTGGTTGTGTGTATGTGGGTCTTTCAGCCTTTGTACAAAAAGAAACTGTATTGGTGATGTTTTTTGTGTATGGGTCTGAAAGTAAGCCAGCTGTCATGTTTGCCCTCCAGATGTGTTTTCTCTTTTGAATATTATGATCTCAGTAAGATGTGGTACTCTGATGCTGTAGAATCAGCTGGCTGGACTATGGAGATGAAGACTGATGCTGTCTTGTGATACAGTAAATAACCCTTTGCCTATCACCAGTGAGCTCAGCTTACATTCGTGTTTAAGTGATCACATCTTGTTTTGCTTTTCAGTGGTTGCAGTAGCAGTAGTTCAAGTCACTTTCTAACTATGCTGGGTTTAGGTCTGATAGATTTCTGGAGTTGGGTAACTGTCAGGCTTATGGCACAGAGAGAGGGAAAACCTGAGCAAGAAGCAATGGCTGAAGTAAAGCATGACCTATTTTGGATCAGTCCTCTGTTCCCTGGGATGAGCCAAGGCTATGGTGAAGTTTACAGGAGCTAGTTTCCTCCAGCAAACGAAGAGTTAGGATGCAAGACTTTAACATATGTTTACATAGCAGACATTTGTCACAAGTCCCTTGTGCTTGATGGTACTGGGGAGTAGTGAGTCAGCAAGAGGTTCTTTGTAGAAGGGCCTGTGTGTAAACAGATCAGAACTCAGAAAGTTTTGTGTAAAATATTTACATGCTTTAGGAATCTGGGGATGTGTTCATGAAATTGATTGCATCTGTTTGGGAGCACTTCGTTGTTGCTTTAATGTGAGCAGTCATATTTGCAGTTTTTTGATGTGCCATAGGAGTATTTGTAAATCACTCCTTCCTTTATCTAGTACCTCAAATACCTGAGGCATACTTGCAAATAAACATTCTGAAACTAGAACTGTTCCTGCTTTTTGGGGGTGGAAGGTTAAGAGAAAAGCAGGATTATGCATATTCTTACCATATACTAATGTGTGCTTAGTGAGAGTTAAGTCCCATGAGTAGAGGTAAAAATCAATCCTTTTCTAAAATTTGTTTTCTTTCTGGGAAGCATCCTGTATTGAAGTTCAAGTATGGTTAAAACTACGAGAACTTTTGGAGTGAGTTCTCTTTGAGAGCGACTGGTTTCAGTTTTCACTTCAGTAGCAGCTTAAGCAGCAATTTGGTACTATTCCAGGTAGCAGAAAGTCTTAACAGCACTTTTCATAGTAGTCTCTCCTGTAGATCTAGTGCTGCAGTAGCATGCTTTGAAGTTAGCTAGCAAAATATATAGAAGTGTTCCATTTCTAAACAAATACACCTCAAGGAAAATACTCAGTCTTTACATTTCTTCTTTGTTCAAGACATGGAGGCAGGCCTGGCTCTTTATAAAACTTTTTAGTTCTCATTCTACATTAATAGATTTACTCAGCACTAGCTCAGACTGGACATCACAAAGGACTGACTTATGCAAGAAGGCACTAGCAATAGGGACTGTGTTGTACTAACAAAAGCAAAATTACAGCTGTGTGAGCTTGTTAGAATAGACAAAGTATGTACATATCAAACTCTGCATCGAGGTTGTGGTTTCCACTCTTTGCCTCAGATTTTTTGGTAGGGGTTTTCGTTTGATATGAAAATCACAGAAGGGACAGAGTTCTCGCTTGGGATTCCCAGTGCTTTCTGTGATGGGTTTTCTGTAGTGTAATATGTTACAGTGCAGTGCTTTGTAAGTTCTGTGTTTCAGGGTAGTGTGTCCTGTTGGAGTAGCTGACCCTGGAAACTATCAGCTTCATATGAATAGATGTAGTGTGAAACAAATGGCAGGTGTGATTTGTTTTACTGTATTTACAGAAAGCATCAGGAGATGTTCACATAAAAAGGCCAGTTCTACTATAGCAGTGTTTTTCTAATTCCTTGGTTATGTGTTAATCTCCAGCCAGGTGTTAGACTAGCCCCTACCTTCCTACTGAGAACTTGCCCCTCGTTTCTGTGCTTTGTGGCAAATGTCCCATAAAAAATGACATTTTTGGGAGGATGGAATTTCTGTGGCAGTTGGACAAAGCCATTTATTTTGAAAACCAAACCTCCCTTCGGAGTTGTCAGAGACGTTGGTGAGGCAGTGTCATGGGCAGCTCTCCCGTGCTCAGCTTACTGCAGAGAAGGGTTGGTACACAGTGTTCTGACATTCCAGCAGAGTCTGCCTTCAGATCCCCTCGTGGTTTCTCTGTGAAAGAGGAGGTACTTCATTTCAGCACAACTCTGAAGTCTGTGTGTTTTGGACAGTCCTTCCTAACGCTGAAGTTGAGTGCTTGAAAATAAAATTCAGCTAAATCACTGCTAAATCACACTGACAGACTGTTGTGAAGTCTGTCTTTTCTCTCTCAGTCCAGAAGTAGGATCTAAGGTATGCTGTCTTTTAATTTACTGTTCTAACATTGAAAGCACGTAGCACTGCATATTATTGAGGTGTCTGTATTTGTTCTATGCCTTGCTCACTATATGTTGGGTTTAGTGTTTATTTGCAGCTGCAGTAGCATGTTGCTGAGATGATAATTTATTAGTTGGGCATAGAATGGTGTGATCCTTTCCTACCCCACAGAAGTGCCACTGTTGTTGTGCATGAATTTAAATTAAAGGCATCCAGCACCAAACAAAGCAAGTCTTTTGTGTATTGTACTAAGATGTCTTCAGGATGGACAGAGGCGCCTTGGTTACAGGCTGTGCTGATATAGTTCAGGACTTCAGCCTTTAAAAAAGAAAAAAAGGGATAAAAAAGAGTGGTTTTCTGCTTGTTACTGGTTTCCCACCTACCTAAGGAAGACTGAGGGTACAGAATGGAGTGGGATTCGTGTTTGTTACACACAGATGAGGTTTTTGATATTTTGGAATAGACATATGAAGTTTCTGACAGTAGTACACAATGAAGAAATTAACTTTTATACCATGCTCTTGTGCTTAATAGGATTTCAGATAACATGGAAAGGCCATAGGAGTATCTGCAAATAGTCTGTTACTTTCCTTTAACAAAAGAAAGAGAAGTCTGATTGCTAAAATAACTCACTTCTACTATTTAAACTTACAATGTGATGTTCACAGCACTGAATTTTACAGTAGTGTTTACAGGAATGTTATAGGAAGCTGTTGGAAGCAGGTTTCCATTCAATTAAACCAAAAGTGAAACTAGTTACCAGACCAGGGGTATCAAACATCTTCAGCTGGAGAACTACGTTTTTAAAAGTGGATTGTTGCACTGACCTAGATACACTGACAGAGAACCACCAAGACTTCAGTCTGAGGTTATAGCTGTGTCTGTAGCTGTAAGGATAATGATGGAGTGATTGTTTACTTCTGTGAGACACGGGTAGATAGCTTCCATCAGAAATAGTAAATCTGAAGTTTGACTGTAATACCGTTTTCTTCAAAGATGGAAGCAAGACTGATCTAAAGTGTCATAGTCTAACAGTGTGAGCAGAAGCCCAGCTTTATTGATAACTATTTGCTGTTGTTCACAACAGCTCCTGACAAGGAAAAGGTAGGAGGCCTGGCCAGTTGGGCATTGGGAACTCAGCTGGCCTCAAGCTGGGTTCACTTGAGAACTCAGTGCCAATTTCTGCATAAAGCTTAGAGTAAATGTAATGCTGCTGGTGGCACTGGCATTGTGGGCACCAGTGACAGGGATCTAATAGGTGGCAACCATTCCATAGTTGGAAGATGAGGAGCTGAGCCCAGTACAATTTGCCATCTGTCTCTTTCTCAGCTCAGGCACCACCATGACAGGTACAGAAACCACGGCTGTATTGCAAACTGTGCTTACTCAGGCTGTCAGTAAAATGATTCTTCCAATACTTCCTCATGCTCAGACTGGATTTCCAGAACTGTGTGTACACAGGTATCGGCATGATTTTTGTGTGATATTTACTACATTATATAAATATTTCTGTTAGTTCATAAAATGATTTAGTATTCAGCTGATGCAACTTCACAAAATCAGGTGATACTTCACTGAAAAATACTGGTCTCTCTGCATCCAGTTTAATAGACTGAAATACTTCTTAACTTTGTCTTATGCTCTTCTTCCTGCTTATTACATGAATCCTACACTTTTTGTGTTAATAACAAATTTTAAAACTAGTCTGGAAGTTCCTTCTGTAATCTTGCAGATGTTTTTGTATTGGGACACTGGACAAAGACACAATGGGAAAGAAACAACTTTTGCAAAAGGGGTAAAGCTGAAATGCCATCTCCAAAAACAGTGGTGGAGTAGCAAGGTAGATGGACTAATTCACCTCAGAATCCTGTTCATTGACCAGGTCTTGTGAATGAGAAATAGAACATGGCAAAATTATGCATAATGGCAATCTGCTGGTTACATTTTGGGAAAACCTATCACTCAGTTGGTCAGTTACATTGTTCAATAAACTTTGCTCTGAAAACAGCACCAATCTGCCTGCAGTGTTTCATGTTAAACTGGGAAGAGTGTGTGTGTGATTCTGAGAAAACAAAACAACATCCTCCCTTTTCATTCAATTTACTGCAAGTAGGTTTTAGGAGGTGTATCTCATCACCTTGACTTTTATTATTGACAAAATAGATGGATCTCTTAAAGCTGCTTTATGTTTAAAAAAAGCTGCTTATTTCAGGCAAGGTTCTTTCTCCTGTATTGTTGAGTACATCAGGGTTGTGCCTGCTTTATCTCTGAAGCATTGGTTCTCTACAGGCAAAATCAATCAAGTAAGGGTAGTAGAACAATTTTTTAAATCCTTTTTCATTCTCATGTTGATACTGTGAAACTGTTTTGGTGCCTAAGGATGTGGTGGCATTGCAGTGTTTCCTGACAACAGCCTCAAAGGAATGACCAGTGTAGAGGTGCCAGGCTGTAGAGATTGGTAGGGCAGTCTCTGGGCTCTGTTTGAATGTGTGTGTCCATCCCATAAGCTCCATACTGGTGACAAAAATGTTATTACATAACTTTTCATCTCAAGCTCCCAGATATTGATTAAGGTTGCTTTAAAACCAGTTTATTATTTATAATAACCAGTTATGAATGACCATCCCAACAGTTGCAAGCAACAAACTTAAGTGGGTTTTCTTTATTCCTTAGCTTCTGTCTAGCATTGTGTTGCTTATGGAACAGATGAAAAGCTTTGGGTTTTTGTTACCTACTGGTGTATAATTGCTGTACTGGTAAGTGTCTGGCAACCAGGAGGTCTGGGAGTATGCAGAAAAGTGAACGTTACTGTAAAGATAATTACTAGAAATTGATTTTACAAAAAGGGAATTTATTTGTAGTATACCTTCTGCAATTCTGACTAGCTCTACATTATGATAGGACAGAGGAACCTTAAAGTCAAGAAATATGTTTCTGTAGCAGGCATGGTCTTAGGCCTGTGTGTGTTGTTGCTTCTTTAGTCACACAATGGTGACTAAAGGATGCTAAAAAATCCATCTGGGTTTTTAGATTGTTTTGATTTTCCTTCAATTTGCTGTAAGTTTTAGATAAAGATTTAAATCACTCAAATCACTTACCAAACCAAAGCATTAGAGCATTATGGCATCTCATTCAATCCTGCAAAAACAATATTATTGCAAATAGTGTTTTCATGACTGATTTTACTTCTCTGTTTAATAAGAATGAAAAGTACCATTTTATTCTCAGTTCTGTCATCCCTCTATCAGGAGAGCAAAATACTGATGCTGTTTCTCTAAGCGGGTGGTTCCATAACTATTTGACAGCATACCAAATGTATTTAGCAGAAACTGCCTAATAACAGATCTTTTGCAGTGGCATGTCTTGATTTGTATGAAACATTGCAGTAATTGGCTTCACTGGTACTGTCAGAGTATGAAAGTGACAGTAACTAGTCCAGACTTTTTTCATTTTGTTCAGAGTAAAACTATTAGACAGTAAGTGACTTACTGGTTCTTCTGCTTTCAATTATCAACCCAATTTATACTCTTTTAATTATCATTTAATTGGATTTTCCCCCTTACACTCAGAGCCTGGCAGCCAGAACAGCTGATTTAGTATTTGGCACAACTAAAGGGGTGAAAATTTCTTCTATAAATCTTTCTCTAGAGGATATGGTTTCCACCAGCATAGAAGGTTTCCACCAGCATAGAAGCTCTTTCCTGGAAGTGGCAAATCTCTTTAAACATCTCCTTACTAGCTTCTTTTGTGCCCTGCGCTGAATCCACTGTTTGAGAAGTGGTTATAACTGAGGGAGCTGAAGCCTCCAAAGTAAAGCTTTAATGCAAACTGTAACCAGAGAGGACATACAAACAGTTCTTAAATTAGATTCAAAAAGGTAGTGTTGGTATATGTGTAAGTTGTCCCTGTAACTGTTCCAAGAGATTAATTGTCATGTCCTTGCATGTTCTTAGTGGAGGGGGAATTAGTGTTGTAAACTGACCTTTGAGAGTAAATTAGAGGACAAGGCAGGGGTTGGGGATGTTTTTTAAAAGGGACTGGAAGGGAGAACGGGAAAGATTCAGTGGTTCAGGGACTGAAGGAGAGGTAGCACACTGAAGCCTTGTTGGGCTAGGAGAAGTGGCCATTTCTGAGCCTTCAGTTACAGCCCTCTCCCCTCTGCTGGCAGACAGAGGAGGCAGGGAAGCACCAGCAAAAAAAATGACGAGATAGCATTGGTCTTTTGAATTTGACATGTTTTGATAGGACAAAATGTTGCTTTCCACATTACTAGTACTGAACTCAAAACATGGATAGCATCATCTGCTCTGGAGGCCATTGCATGTGTGGGTTTTAGAAAAGGTCCACCATCTGGTGGCTGGGCTTCTCTCTTTGTTAACTTCTGTCTCCTCGGTGAACTGTTCGGGGAGTTCGGAGGGAGGGCTGTTTATATCAACGTTAAGTCTGTTACCAGAGAAATCTCTTTTTTAACCTCCCCCTGTAATCTTCAGGGTTAAATGTTTTCAGCTCATAGTTCAGTTGCAGTTATTTGTAGCTGGCATTCACATTTGCTCTGTAATTCAATTTAGATGATGCTGCTTGGCCTAAATTGGAGCAGACTAGTAGAAGGAGCTTGGTGCATGTAGAAATCGATCTACTGACTCTGTAGTTAAGGTCATCCAAGCAGAGCTGTAAATATTTCCCCTCAGTTTTAAGGTATCTGGCTTGAATTCACTTACGGGACTGTGATTGATACTGTCAGATCTTGCGTGTCAGATTTTTCAGCTACTATAAATGCTGACTAACAACCTTATTGTCATCACACAAGTACTGTAATATTCTCATTAATCCATGTGGTTTCAGTTCCAGCTGTTTGCTAGTTATTTATTCATTAGAGTCTATTTTCTGAATAGCTTCCAGCTACACATGCTTCAGAGAGATGAGATTGTATTCATACATGTATCTGCTTATAGGTGAGGAATTTGAAACTGGAGCATGAGCAGGAGAAAAACAAGATCTTGTCAGAAGCATTAGAGACACTTGCTACCGAACACCATGAGCTAGAGCAGTCTCTGGTTAAGGGCTCACCGCCTCTCAGCATCCTCAGTGAAGAGCAGTTCTATGATGCTGTTTCAGGTAAGTGCTGATGTCCAGAATGTGAGTGTCTAGGCAACATGTGCGAAGTGAATGCCTTGGGGGTGCGTAGAGTGGGAGAAAAAGGTGGGAGCAATCTAACTTCAAGTGAAATCTCTGCCTTTCTAACCTAATCTAACCTAATTTTAGGAGTATCCTTGATGTGTTTTATGAGCAGGGCTCTATAAATCTGCCAGCGCTCACCTGCAGAATTGTATTGCTTCACCTTAGCGTGACCAAATGTTAGAAAACTGCAGGACAGAAATGAAAGGTCTGATTGCTTTGGAGTCTGCACTCTTTTTTTAAACAGCAAAACATAAGGCTCCTATTTTAGGAGAGATAACTGTATCTTGTAGCATTCTGACTTGCTTTGTCCGTAGTGGTGTGTGCTTTTTCCTTTTTTCTGTTTTTAAGATCAGACTATAAAAATCCCTAGTTTTTAGGGATAATGATGTTAAGAAAGGCTTGTTCTATTTCAATTTTGTATACCTGAAGTGTTAAATGTGAAAGAAAAGGATGAATCAAAATCCTGCTTGCATTTCTTAAATGTCTGTTCTTTCCCTAGCTGTTCTTCAGTTTAGTATCTTTCATAATTTCATATGCAGAACATGCCAGTAGTGATTTTGGAAGGTTCTGAACTGCCTGAAATGATTGCAATGTGCATTTGTACAGAGAGGCTGTACATAGTGCATGCAGCTCAGCAGTAGCTCTAACTGGGTGGTCTGGCAGCACACACCTGTCTACAGCTGTGGAGGATCTGGAAAAGCTTGAGGCTGAACATAATCTAACTGTAGCAGACAACTGGGTTGTGATGGCAAACTTCCCTAGTAAGGATGGGGTTACTTTTTCTGTGAACTGTCTGATGCTTCTGACAGATGAGAAAAGCAGTGTTCCCAGACTCCTTGGTAGGTGTTCTGCAGTGAGAAACTTAAGCCGTGAAAGAACAGGCAAAGGAAGTCTATGCACAGGAGCTCAGTGAATCAACTTTGTGAAGCAGACTTTGCTGTTTGGCACAGCAGCAAATTTATCAAGCCTTCAAGTAGAAGAGAGTGAGGAACACTAAAACAGGTTCTTCCTCTGGAATGAAGGAACAATTCTGCTGAAAGGCCTCAGGCACTTTTGATTGTCAACAAAGCAGAGAATAGTTCTTTATCTGATGCTGTTGAAATGTAGTCTCTCCAGCTGGGCTTGCTTTGTGCATATGAGAGAATATTAAGCTTTAAAGAGCTGCTAGTTGACACATCTCATAACTGACCTGATCTCCAAATACTGTTGAATGAAAGTGTCCAAAGCTACCTCTCCTGTTGTCAGAGGTGGTAGTTTTTCTTGCAAGCTACAAACAAGTTGTATCAAGTAGATTTGTAAAATTGTGGAACTTGCTGAGTGTATATGTGTACAAACATACTTAAAAAAACCCAAGTGTGATTTCTTTCTCTTTTGGGAGAAGTTACTTGACATAATTCATCTTAATTGCATTTTAAATAATTTTCTGGGACAGACTTACTGTCTTGGCTGTTCATCAATTTAATCAGACTGGTGTTATATTCTCTCCTCTATGTTGTTCACATTTAGTGCTTTGCAGAGATTAAGGTCCTTTCTGTCACTGAAGGGGGTGGGGATGGGGAGGTGGCTAGAAAAAGGGAGATGTGATGTATTTTCCTAAATGCTGAATACATGTTACCACTTTCACTTCAAGCATAAAAGGAATTAGTTTTTTGTTGGTATGGTTTGAGGAGAGGTGGTTTTTTTTGTTTCTGGAAATCTAAATTGCTACAACTGTCTGCAAAGCTTTTGCTTAACCTAATTTGCAAACTGATAGTGTTAAATTATATTGATTTTGGACAAATAGCCATATTCATGAATTACCTTTCTGCGTTGTACAGGAGATTGAGCACACGCCAATTTATTTTAACAGGGTGATATAACAAGTTATAGTGTCTGTCAGTGGGAAAATGCCACTACTTAGAGTATTTTTTCAATCAGGATGCCATCTTTTTCTGCTTGCAGTTTGATGAATTTTTAAATCCCTGCTGTAGGAGTGAGTTTAGAAGTGAGAGTGTTGCATAAGTAGGCTTGCACTTTGAGCTGAAGAATTGTTAGTTTTGACTTGACAAGTTGAAAGAAGATGCCACTGCTGCTTTTTTTTTTTTAATAATTTTTTGTTTACTCTCAACAGAAGTATCACTAATGGGACAATTCAGAGCAATTTTCAAGCAGGTTTTTGAGGAAGAGGTGTATCAAAAAGGATGTATTCAGTGCAGCAACTACTTGTCCTCATTTGCCATGCTCTGGTTCACATTGTAGAACAATCCAATTGCTCCTGAATGAAGCTGAATCAGAAGATAGAGTCCTGTTCCTATTGGACACTTAGTCCATGGCAGAAGAGTAAGGGCAGATCTGAAGAGAACAGCACTAGAAACAGATCTGGTTCAATTGTCAAGTCCTCAGCACCATCTGTTCCTCTTGCAAATCTGCTCCAGCCCGAGCCGCGCTACCTGCTAGTGTTGGCATAGACTGAATTGTTCACTGTTAGTCTGTGATGTGTGGTTCTGTTTGTAGAAATTGTGGCCAGAGTTACAGAAATATCCTCTTCCTTTTCCAAAACTGGAGTGAGGAAAATGTTTGCAATGTGGTAAGATTACTTACTAAGTTGGAGTTTATTTTCTGAAGTCTCCTTTCTTTTTATCTTTAAGTGATACGCTGTTGTCAGTACTTTTTGACTGTTGCAGTAATTCCTAAATCCCTGCAATGAGAGAGAAATTAAAGGAAGAACCTACAGAAAATGCAAGTTATTTGTCTTAGAATGGTATCCAGAGTTAGGAAGAGCGAAGTTAAGGGTGTTTTTAATCGGAACTCTGATAGCCATAGGTCAGTTAACAGCGCTTCCTGGTGTGCTGATCCTCTCGTCATGGGAGCGGTGGAAATGTGTAATTAAACTCGATACCACACAGGGTGCTGCAGCTCTCACTTTCAGGATTGAATGCTTAACATGTGTCAAACTCTTCTATGTTTAAAGCAGGGTGGGGCGGAACGGGAGGGCTCTGGGGAGGGGAAGAAGCGCTGAACAAGTAGCAAAATTCAAAAGACCAATGCCATCTCCTAGGGAGGTGGAGAAGTTCTTAGCTTTGATTAATGCAGACCTGAGGAGCCTATGAAAATGGAATAGGAATGCAGGGAGCATCCACAGTACTGAAAAAGGGCTAAACAGGTCAAGAATTAAAGGGTAAAGGTACTTGCTTTTTGCCTTTCAGATAAGATTCTCTTCTCATATGCCAAATTATGCACCCAGTTTGGGAAGAGTTTAGATCTTCCTTTGTTTTTCTCTTTTAAACAGGTTTTGTCTGAGAGGTGGGGGCTTTTCTGCAAACAGGATTTTTGTGTGTGTGGAGAGAGTTATTGATGGCTTTGCAGAGATGCAATCTTGCAATAAAAGCAGTTATTTAGCTACAGGAATATTTAAGTACACTGAAGCTAACCTGTCATAGTACAGCTTCTGGTATTCTGCTGGTATCTACCATTACTGGGTGCTGTGTTTATAAAAAACTCTTGTAAATAGTACAGGAAGTAGCAGACTACATCCGTTGCTTTTGTTTGTTTCCTAGTTTGTCTCCAGTAATCAGATCACCAAAGCAAAAATGGTACAAAAAGCATAGAAACCTCTTGCCCTTCCTTCCATGTTTAGAGTAGTTTGTCAAGTGGCTTTTTTTGAACGTGTACCAAAAATAGTTCACAGCCTCTGTGAGAACATTGCTGCCTGTCACTTCTTGCCTTGAATAGCGTTAAAAGAATGAATTGAGGCATCTCAGAGGGATGGGCAGCACGTGGTCAGAGCTGAAACCCATCAGTGCCAATGGTTAAACACTATATTTCTCGTTTATTTTTTAATCAAAAACATTGGCCAAACTTTTCTATCTGCATCTGAAGACTTACCAGTTGTAGCAATAGGAAATGAGGTCCGTTGAGTTAAGTTTCTGTCTTTGCTTCTGCAGTTTCACTGTGCTCTCACACTCTTGCAAAATGTAGCTGGTGTTAGTATTGTTACTCTTTCAGGTTTCATGAGCTGGAGAGCTTCCTAGTCTGGTCGTGTCTCAGAGATCACTTTAAAATTTTGGCTTCTGAACAGGGACTCTTATTTCTTCTCCCCCCTCCACAGCCCACAACCCCTGAAGTTAAATTTAAAAAAACCCTTCATTTTCTCCTAGTCATCTGTTTGACAGCTGCTCTGTAGAAACTTGTGAATATAAATCTTTTTTTGCAGTGACGGGGGAGTATGCAAATCTTAATTCAGAAAAGAGTTCGCTGCAAGTGCACAGGGAAAAGCTCAGTTTGAGTTGCCTGCTGATCTGTGCTCACAATACAATACTAGGCTTGTTCACTCTGACACACTAACCATCTCTCAAGGCTTGCTAAGTTTGTTGGCTTAAAGGAGGTAGCTGAGGTTAAGGGATTGGAGACCGAGATCTTTAATGGCAGGAACTGTTATATATATACTTTATTTCTTAGGAAAATGGGTGAGGTTTCTCTAGGGAGCAATTTCTTAGAACAGTTGTGTTACATTCTTCTACTGTTTCTTCTTGTATGGCATGGTCTTCTTGCATTAGGTAAGGCACATGCCCTGGGGAAGGAAGGCTGTCTGTGAGTGTCTACAGCTCTGGAGAGTTTGCAGGTGCAGAGCTCAGACCAGCAGAATCCTCTCTTGGCACTATAAGGCCAGCATGAGGAGAACTGAACCTATGTGGTATTTAAAAATCTTTGTTATACCAAGAAGCATATCCAAAAGAGGCAGTTCTGGTGAAGCTTACCTGCTCTTGCCTTTCTGCTCTGGAGTCCTGGGTCTGTTGTAGAAACTCATATGGAAGGAATTTGCATGCTATGGCATTTGTCTAAAAGCAAGACAGTCCTGGATGGTGCAAGAGAAGAAAGGACCCTACAGGAGCCAGACTTTCCTTTATGTTACTGGGTTGGCTTCATGCTTTTCTTGTCATGATAACTGTTGGCACAGTAGAGCAGCTCTTTCTAAAGAGAGGTGGAATACATACCTCGAGGGGCTTTATAGCTTGTTTTGTGGTAAGGAAGCTGAGGCCCAAGTTGTGTTACACTCCTAGAGTGTCTCTTCCTCTGCAGTATTTGGGTATGCAGAAAAACTTTGTTTTCCTGGCTACCTGGGTTTAGGATCTCTGGACTTAGGAAAGTGTAGGATTTCTTAGGAAATCTGTATTTTATGTAACAAACTTGTCACAAGTAAAAATGCTTTTCCTTACCCTACTTGTTAAATATAGTACCCACCAAACTAATGCTTTGATATGTTATGTCATAACTTGGCACAGAACTAGACTGACAAATTTGGGGAAAATTGTGAGAAAATTCTCTGGAGTGCCAGTCCACTTCTTTAACATATCCTCAGCACCAGCTGGCAGTTCTTTTCATTCCCTAGCAACTGGCTTAATTTCAGTACTGTCTTGATGAGGATAGGCATGGATGTTTTAAATGAAAGATCTCCTTTATGCATCTAGATCTCTCTCTCTAGAAGGGATGGAGATATGGAGACACAGCCCATCCATTTGTCAGGATTCTGTCCTGTTCCTGACCCTAATGTAATCTGCATGTGGTAGAAAGTCCTCCTATATATATATATATATGTACGTATATACACACACCCTTCAGCTAAGCAATATACAATTTACATGTTCTGGAGAAGCTACTGGCATAGCTTTTTAAAGACAAAACAAGAAAGCACCTGGCAGTAGACAGCTGTGAGGGAGATATTCTTTTGGACTCTCTGCTACTTCAGCAGATTTTGATTACTGGTTTTGAATTAGAACGAGTGTGTGAGAGAATGGCTAATTTTGCAATTATTTCTCTGGGGTTTTGCAGCCAAGAGCATCAGCATATGCTGGAAGCAGTACATGGCAGGAATAGTGCCTACTGTAGATTGGGTCTACATTTTTCAGAAGCAGTGAGGCTTGCATTAACCTGGTTTCTGCTGAAGAATTTTTCAAATGGAATAGAAGTTGATGTCTTGAGTTGTTCTCTCACTTCCTGGAACTTGCAATTGGATAATCCTTTGACAATCTTGTCAGGTTTGAAAGAAAACCTAACACAAAAATACAGCCTTTGCCAGGAAATTTGTACCTTCTGATTTGGGGCAAGACTGTCTCTTCTCCAGAGCTGGACAAGCACTACCTGACCAAAACACTGGGTTGGAAAGAAGGTGGTGTTGTTGATGTTGGGTTTAGTTTGAGATGTGATGTGGATTGTACTTTTAACCTGCCTTCCACAGAATAAAGTTTATCTTATTGATTGGTGAGCTTATCTCTTATACTTTACTGGGACCTACATAGTTATTTATATGATACGTCATCCGGTTCTTTGATACTTGTTCAGGATCAGAGCTGGGAAGTGAAGGTTGGTGAACAGCACTGAGAGTTTTAAGAGCTTAGACCTAACTGAAGAAGGAGTCATTACTCAAGGTACCTGTTTGGTAGGGTGCTGGCATCTCTATGGCACAGGCACTTGTCCTAAGCAAGGTCTAGTAGCTTCAATATAATAAATATGCCAGATTTTGGCTCAGTTTGGTAGAGGATTTTTAATGTACTGTGCTTATTGTGCAATTTCTTTATATCTAGATGCTGGGCTGCAGCAGTCTCTGGCAGTACTAGTTACTTACCAAATGGATGCTGTCATCAGGACACAGTAGGCTACTTAGGTTTCAGTTTTGTACAAGGCGGGGAGATCTGTTAGTGACTGAAGTCTAGCACAGGCGGTAGATTCATTAGCATGCACCTGCTCTTTTGCAGATTCGGAATCTGAAAAATCAATAAGTGGGTTTGAAACAACAGCAGCCTACTCGTTAGAGGACAGCATGGATTCAAAAGATGCAATAACTTCAAGCATGTCTGAAGAAAAGGTGTGTGGCAGTGGGGAGTCGCTGTCAAACGGAATCAAAAAACACAGGTAGGATGTTGTCCATTCTTAAAGTTCTGTAATATGCAGGAATGGTAAGAGACCAGAGGAATCTCTGAAAAGCTAACAGAAAACTTTTAAAACTCTGCTAAGGATGGTTGACAAGTAATTGGTTGTGCTATGATTTTATAAAGACTGTTTTTCCAAGGCTGGTGTGCTCCCTCACATCTGATGATCCAATCTAAATAAGGAAAAAGAAAATATAATGTGCTGTTTAAAAATGGACGCACTGGTTTTTTATTATATCTTATTGAAATCTATGTGGATTTTAATTCCTTCATTTATCTTTAATGACCTATACCTCCTATTGCCTCTTTAATTTCGAGTTATTTGATCCTTCTCTTGGTATCAGGAATGAATGAAAAATATTGCTAGCCATGCATCAGAAACTCAAATGTGAACAAAGGGAGTCTTATTCTAAAAGTCTCATTCATGTTTTATGTGCTTATTTTGTGTTGTCAAATGATCCATTTTTGTTTGTTTCCTTGCCGATAAAGGAGGACAATAGGTCTGGAGTTAATGAGATGTAACAGACACCACTATTCTCCAGTTTCAGTGAAAGGGCAATATAACATTTGTGCTACAAATAAAGCCAGACTTCAGCATGTTTCAAAGAGACTATTCTGGAAGTGTTCTGGACGTACAGGATGATGATAGGGACACCACATTTCTGTAAAACCAGGAAAATAATATTTAATTTTACAGAAGGAAGCTAGATAGGCTTTATTTACTTGGTATCTCAAATAGTTAAATTGCAGTAACAGCTGAAGTGAGTTAGTAGCGTCAGACCTGATGTTTCAAGGGTCAACCTGTGCGTGTCTCATACTAGACAGACTGAAGCAAATGAGGGCTTGGGTGGAGTAATGGGTGTTTTGGGGAGATAACATAAAGCAGCTGACTAAGTGTGTTGCTTTGCTCTTGTGCTGTTCTCAATATGGTATTTATGGCCTTGGCTAAGTGCCTTCCCTAATTAGAGCAGGAAGTTCTGGAGTGGGGGAGGAAGCAGTAGGTGAAGGTGGACATCTGAATTGCCTTCACTGCCTTGGAAACAGTGAGGGGAGAGGATGCAGTACATAATGAACATGAAAATGATGGTGCATGTTGACTTGCATTGTACTGAGGAGTTTAAACAGGAATTACTCTTCCATTTACTATAAAAAAGTTACTTTGCAACTTCTTGTAATGCTGCACAGTGCTGTCAGAGCTGCAGGGAGCAGGTGACTGGAGGAGCATTTCAGAGCTCCTGATTTTATAAAGAGTTATGAAAAGTAATAAACAAGTACATCTGCCTCAGTTGTTTCTCTGAGGTGCCTGTCTTCTAGTAGTAAAGAGAGCATAGGATGTTGGAGTAAAATAGTGCATAAATTGGCTAATAATTTACTCCTAAAGAAAAGTGGAACATTTTTTGAATCTATTTTGCATTTAGATAAGAATGTATTGCCTTATTTAATGTGACTACATGGCTATAGAATATATGGCTGTATTTTATGGGATTAAATGACTATAACAACATTATAGGTTGAGCTGTAATGTTAGGCTTTTTTACCTGGCACTTTGATGTCACACTGAGAGTTGTCCCCAAATATATTGGAGCAAACTGTTTCTCCCCAGAAACTCAGACAATTTAAACTTCACCTCCAAGAGAACCTTCTCAGGGGATGTGAGATGTGTGCTATTTTTAGCCTCTTTTCTGAGGCTGTTGGTAGTAGCCACATTTGGCCTGGTCCAGCATCTGTTTCATGTGACTTCAGAGCTGTGTTACCTGCCTGTGTGCATGTGGTCAAACAGGCACTGCCTGTGGTGCCACCTGTGTCCTCTTCAGAGCAAAGTGAGGGATTCAGGATGTTTTGACATCACTTAATTCCATCTTTACACCCTTGAGTTTGCCTATAGCTTTTTCTTTTTTTGACTTCTATTTGTGTTAACCACGTGGAAACAAGTCACTTAGAAAATAGACGATATTTATTTCTTTTGCTTAAAATCTTGATACCTTCAGATGAGTAAAGGATCTGTGCCTTTAGGTTGCACATGAGATTACCCAACACTGTTCAGCCCACAGTTTAAATAAGATTATTTCCTGTCTTATCTAGACAACCTGAGCTCTAATCTGCACCTCAAATATTATTTGAATGGTTGAAAGTTTTCCACACAGAAGTGGAGGTTGGTTTTTGCTTGGCAGGGGGAGCATGTATGCTTAGGGTTTGGAAATGTAGGAATAAATCTTTTGGTTCCAAGGAGTTAAAAGTCTTGGGAAGTACGTATACAGATGGATTAAGCCAGTCCCACATATGATCTGCAGGTTTATTCTGGGTTTTTTTTCCAGTGCTTTTGTTTTTGTTTGTTTGGTTCTTTGTTATTGCTGGTTTTGTTTTTTTGTTTGGGTTGGGGGGTTTTTTTGTTTGGGTTTTTTAATGTAGTTTGCATCCTGCTGATTGTTCAGAGTTGAGAGTAGACTTAATTTTTGTTACACTTCTTGGGAGAGGATTTGAGAGATAGAATGGTACAGTAAATAATCAGGAAGCATTCAAATCACTTCTTAAGAGGGAATTTTTTCATCTGAGCCAAACTTTAAAAAAAAAGGGGGGGGCAAAAAAAAAAAACACACCCCGCAAAAAAGTCCTAGCAAAGCCCCAAAAACTCCAGCGCATGCTAATGTTCTGTGTTAAGTGCCAACCTTTTACATCCACTTGTCACTGCTGTTTCCCTCTTATTGCTGGATTTTGTTGTCAGCTTTCCCTTTGGTCCCTACACTGGGGGCCTTTCAGAATGCAAACATGTTGTTTAACTTGATGGGAGCCAGGAGACTGTTTGTTCAGGTTGGCATGAAAAACAAGCTAAACATGCCTTTTTCACTCCATATGTCTCCTTCCCCACAAGATTCCTGTAGCAGTTGATTGTGTAATAGCTAATGCTTTGGACAAGTGTTTTTTTGTTTAAGTAAAGGATCCTAAATACAGCTCATCTGTTCTACTGCACAGAAATCCCAGCAGATGTTTTTGTCACTTAAAGCTAAAATTAACTTCATGAGTTGTTTTCAAAATGGACATCTGGATGGAAATTTTTGTATTCAAAAACCATTTGTTTAATCACAGGGAGTATGTCAAGGTTAGTAGGCCTCAAGTCTTGGCTGCCTGTCATTTGTCTGCATGTCCTTACTTGTCCCTGGGATCTTCCTTGGTGGCTTAAAACCACTTTGTTTTTTCAGTGGGAGTTTGTGTGTGTGTTCCAGAGGAAGGAGAGAACTGACTCCCATAGCAGGTTTGACTGATACAGGCAACAAACACGGATGAGTGGCTGAAACGGAATGCCAACTTTCAAGTGATTAAACAAATTGAACAAAAGGGCAATTTAACTTTGAAGATGTGAGTTCTAGCACGTAAGGAAAGCAGTTCCTTTGTATACTTCAGCAAACTAAGGGTTAATGTGTTTAGCATGCAGAAGGGCTTACTTAAACACAAATACCCAATGCTGCTGACTGCCTGCATTAAAGGATACACAGGAAAAGCAGGTTAACCTTACAAGTGAAGATAAGGCTGAATAGCTGCTGGACACTGTCCTCTCCTGGACATGTGTATCAAAACATCCACAGAAGTATTTTATACCTAATATTATTCAGCATGATCTGTTTCACAAAACATTTTTGTCTCAGTAAAAAGTTAGGATAGGAAGTGAGTGGTAGCATGTTGGTCAATGAAAAGAAATCCTCCTACCCACTCATCCTCTGCAGGGGAGCTGTGTAAAACAATTTGGTGTTGGTCTTGTAGCTACTTGCTAACACAATAGTTTGCTACCATGAGGAGATTAGACATATGACTGGGTTTTGGATGGGATGGGGCTTGTTTGATTTTAAGGAACATTTTTTGGTTTTGTTCTTTCTGAAAACTGAAGCATCAGCCCTGGTAAAGGAGTTCCAATGGCAGATAAGTAGGGGAGGTAGCACAGCAAGTAGGGCTACTGAAACAAACAATTAAGCCTGAGTATTTTTTTCTTCTAAAGGCAGTGCTTCTGTTTATCAGAAAGGTGGGGTGGAGAAGGAAGGTACAGCCTGTTCACACTCTCTGAAAAAGATTGCTTTAGCTACCTTGAGCAGAGACAAGGCAACCTTGGTTAGGACGGCAACACAATAATTTAGAGTTAACTAAACTTTGAAACTCTAATAGTTCATGCAGTTTGGGTGAGCTCTAGGTAATTCTTACCTATTTATAAGAACAGAAAAATTGTGAGTTTTGCTCATTGGCAATAGCATCATGATCGAGAAGTGGATTTGTGTTGTGGACAAAGGACTTTGATCAATATTTATGTCTTTCTAGAAGAAATTGCATAAATTGCATTAACAGTTGAGCTGGTCAGTAGCAGTAAGAAAACTGAACAAATTCTGTGCTTGATTTCCCACAAGGCTGACAAATGCATGCTGTGTTCTCAGCCTAAGTGCTGGTCCTTGAAAGTATGCTTATGACTTGTTTTGGGATATGTCAGCCCCCTGTAGAGCAGTCTGCTCTGTTTGCTCTTCTTTAATTATGCTGCTTTTTTCTTTTGTTCCCAAGGGCTGGTTTTAATACAGGCCATAAATGTTGTGGCCCTTCACTGTCAGTGTAAAGGTGACTAGCAGAAAAACCCAAAAACGGCCACACTGTTTAACCCTCAGATCTGTTCAGACATAGTAAATGTACTTATGTACCTATTCAGTTAATTTCACTTTTCTCATAAAGACACAACTAAATGTCCTAATGGTGCTATTGTGAAAACTGTTCTGATGACTGCTGTAGACATTCTCTTCTTTTGATGTTATGCAAAATTAATGGTTCTGGTTTTGGAGAAATTTGTGTTTCTATGCAGGTAAAACAGTTTAAGTGCTTCAAAGTAGCACTGTCCTTGCCCCTGGGCAATTTTAATTTAAAAATTGGGAAACTGTTACTTTCATAAATGAGTATATGTGTTTCTTAGTCATGGTTAGTACTGGAAAACTTTTCTTACTTCTGCTTTTTTTCCCTCTTCTTTTCCACAGAACAAGCTTACCATCTCCAATGTTTTCCAGAAATGACTTCAGTATCTGGAGTATCTTAAGAAAATGCATTGGCATGGTAGGTAATCAGAAAGCTATGATAAAAAATGGGGAGTGATTGTTTTATTTGAGGCCCAAATGAAAACTTGTTTGGGAGAAAAGGTCTTTTGTAAGGTAAGACCTTTTTGTAAAGGCCTTTTTTCATTTGTTTATGGGGTTGGTTGGTTTGTTTTAGTTTATTGTTTGTTTTTTGGTTTTTTTTTAATTTGCTGCTTATGCTCTATTTGCTTTCACAACTTAAGAAGGTAAGATTTGGTTAGAGCAATATTCTATCAGTAAAAGCATCTTCTTTTGACTTGAACCCTTTAAGTACTTTGTGGGGGTTTTTTAAAATTTATTTAGACCGTGGGGAAAAAAAAAACCAACCCCAGAAAAACAACCACTTTGATTTTGCCTTTATCCCTTCCCCTTAGAAACTGAGAATTCCCCCTTCCATGGTGTTACTGACCAGACGGTGGCCAGATCAGAGTTAGCTGGTTCGCACGTAATCTGCTTCCAGCTAGGTGTGAATTGAGAAGAGCTCTTCTCTCCGTTACATCCTAAAATAGGCTGAAAATACTTGCTGCTGATAAACCTTTGTCAGTCTCTAACAGCAGTCTACAGAAGGAAAAGTCTGTGAGTTTAGTTGCTGTTGTTTTCTCCTCCTGCCCTTGGTGCAGTTCGGAGCAGCACCAAGCAATGAGGTGTGGAAATGCTGGGGAATGCCTGAATCAGCAGCTCCAAGTCTGCCGAGTTGATGTGAAGTGTCTCAGGCTTCTGCCAATGTCTTCAGTGGAAACGTGTTGCAAAATACAAAGAACAGATTGAAAGCCTGCCTTGCATAAGGTGTGTGCAGGCAAAAAGGGTCTTAATTCTGCTTTGCAGCAATTGCTGCAGAGAAGTTGTAGTTGTGGGGGGCAGCAGAACTTGTAGTGGCTTGTACCAAAGCATCTGCCCAGGCTCCTGGTGCCAGGTGCTGCTGTTATGGATCAGGACAGTGCTGTTTGCCTCACCTTTGGCCAGCAGTCATACTTACGCCCTTTTAATTTGCTGCTGCAGGCAGTTTAAACCATTGCTGTGTTATACATTCAGAGGGCATGCTTTTTTAAAATGGAGAGAGAGAATAAACAGCATCCAAACTGTCAGGCTTCCTGTAGATTCTTATTCCTGTTACAAACCCTCTTTTTACTCTTGTACCGCCATGTATCCCTGCCCTTTCTCATTCTCCTCCCTGCACTTGCCCACCTGCCTCCAAAAAAAGATAATATGTTTAAGTAATTAGATGGTCTTATCTATTTATGGAATAATAAATAACTTAGCCTTTTAAATGGTCCTTAATACTTCTTTCCATTGTTTCATCTCACCTTCTTAATGCATTCATTGATAGGAAGTTTGATGCTTGGTTTTCTTTTGGTTTTAGAAGTAGCCTTAATGCCAGGACAGCTCTGCTTATCTAGCTCAGAAGGGTTTTGTCCTTTCAGTATTAGCAGAACCAGATCAAGCACATTGCATTAGCACTAAGAGCATCATTCATTTTTGTAATAAGCCAATTACACTTGGGTTACTGCGGGTCAGGGTATCTAATCATTCAGCTCGTAACAGGAATTTCATTTGCGCATCAGGAGCTGTCGAAGATCACAATGCCGGTGATATTCAACGAGCCCCTGAGCTTCCTGCAGCGCCTCACGGAGTACATGGAGCACACATACCTCATCCACAAAGCCAGCTCGCTTTCCAGCACAACCGAGCGCATGCAGGTACCTTGGCTTTGCTAGCTCATGTCAGCTCTTGCTGAGTGCTGGGGGATCTTTCTTCCTTACAGAATGTCTCATTGCAGGAGCTACTTCTGTAACCTGCTGCATGTTGGGTTCTCTTATTCATTAACTAGTTTTGTTTATTGTCCTGGGTTTCACTGGGATAGAGTTCAGTTTCTTCCTAGCAGCTGGTATGGTGCTGTATTTTGGATTTAGAATGAAAAAAGTGTTGGTAACACACTGATGTTTTAGTTGTGCCTAAGCTGTGTTTACAATAAGTTAAAGACTTTCTGCTCCTTGCGTGCCACCTCACCAGCAAGGAGGCAGCAGGACACAAGAAGCTGGGGTGGTGGCAGAGCTGGGACAGCTGGCCCCAGTTGTCCAGAAGGATATTCCATACCATATGGTGTCGAGCTCAGTGCATAAACTAAGGGAAAGCTGTCTGGGGGCTGCTGCTCAGGATCTGATGGGGCATCAGTTGGTGGGTGGTGAGCCATTGTGCTGTGTATTACTTGTTGTGATGGTTGTGATTCTTTTATAATTATTATTTTCCCTTGCTTTTCTGCCCTATTAAGCTGCCTTTATCTCAACCCACTGATTTCACCTTTTTTATCCCCCCAATCTATTCCCCATCCAATTTGGGTTGGGGAGGGGGGTGAGTGAGCATTGTGGTGTAAACACCTCAATGTATGGTGTTTATCCTGCTGGGTCAAATCACAACAGTGGCACCACACAAGGAGCAGAGCCTGAAGGGTTGAGATAACAATGGATCTGACCAGAGCATAATAAAGCAAATTCATTATAAGCATTTATGATGTTGATTTGATAGTCTCTGGTTGCAATGTTGATTTATTCGCTCTCAGAGCTGCTGTGAATGTTCTTGGAGTTGGGTTATGCAACATCTAACTTGCTGTGCATGTTTCCTGCTGTGCTGTTTATCACCTCTGGGGGTTGGGTTAAGGTTAGCATTTTGTTGTACTTTGTAACACTGTCTTATGATACGGTAGAATTCCTGGTGGTGCCTCTGAGCTGATATTTGTACTCAGCATTGCCAGCATTTCCATAGTTTGGGAGCCATCTATAGGAAACCATTCATAGTTACACTTTGTCTTTTCTCATCAGAGGGTCAGTCCATGTGGGAGATACCTTCTTCCGTTAACCCCTTCTCCTCCAGGCTAATTAGCTCTTGAGAATTTCAAATATCATCAGGATATCAAATCCATTTGTTCCTTTGCTACATCTCATGAATGTGTTTCTGGTCTTGTTTAGGGTAGAACAACTATTTGTGGATACCCCCCAGAGATCTGCCCCAGGGCTGGAAAGCTACGAGTGGCAGGGGGTGTGGGATAGTATGGGTACAAACTAAGACAGTGGGCATTTCCAGCATTTTGAAATCTCACTCCTAAGCAAGTGCAGAATCCTGAAAAATTAATAAAATGTTTGGAAAAAGTATGCTGTCACCCTGGCAATTCTAGAGTGACAGAAATCACTGCAAGGTGCTGGAGCCTGGCCCAGGCCTAATGAGCCCTGTTCAACACCATTCAGTACCCTCAAGGGGAAGAGAGGGCCTCCAGATCTGACACTGGAGGCACTGGAGCTACTCCAACTCCTGTGTCTGCTGCTACTGCTGAGAACCAAGCTGTGCTGGTGTCACTCACCCCTATACACAAGAGGAAGTATTGGGGGCAAAAGTCAGCTCATTTAGTAAGGGATGAAGGAGTTTCTTCCAAGAGGGAGCAAAAGAAAGATTTAGACAAGACAGGCTGCTCTGAAGCAGGGCTGTCGTGAAGAAGAGGAGAGGTCACTGCTGACTGGGGAGGAGGAAGATGAAAAATTCATAAATGAGGCAGTGCCCACCCAATCCCTGTCCCTGAGTGAGCTGTGAGATATACAAAAAGATTTTGGCTGTCATCCAGGTGAACACATTGTCACCAGCCTGCTCCAGTGCTGGAGTAATGACAGAGCCAGTAGTCTGGAGGCCATTGGAGGCCAAGCAGGTAGGATCCCTTTCTAGGAACTGGGGCAGTGACAGAGTCATTGGAAAAGTGACACAAGTCAGTGTGGAGGTGACTCATGCCAGGTGTGCAGGAAAGATGTTCCTTCAAGGGAGATGTTACATGTTACCCAGACAAGTGGAGCACCTTGGAGAAAGGTATCAGTGCCTGAGGGAAGTAGCCTTGCTGGAGGTGATTTATGATGACCTGCATGACAAGCAGCTATCCAGAGAGGCACAGGAAGTCAGGTGCATGTGACCCACGTGGTGGAAGTTTGTACAGAACCAGAACTGTCATGGTTTAAGCCAGCAGGCAGCTTCAATACCAGACAGCCACTCGCTCACCCTAATTCCCCCCACCTCCTCCATGGAATGGGGGATAGAACTGGGGATGGGGGGGAAGGAGAAGAAGTCATAATTAGAATATACAAAACAAGTGATGCACAGTGCAGTCACTCACTGCCCACTGACCAATGCCCAGGCAGTTTCCAAGCAGCAGCAGCCCCTGACCACATTTCTTTCCCTCCTAGGTTATTTATATACTGAGCATGACGTCACATGGCATGGAATATCCCCTTGGTCAATGTGTCAGCTCTCCCAGCTGTGTCCCCTCACAACTTCTTGTTCCCTCCAGTCTGGTGGAGTGGTATAAGAAGTTGAAAAGTCCTTGACTTTGTTGCTAGACATTGCTTAGCAACAACTAAAACATCAGTGAGTTATCAGCATTATTCTCATTCTAAATCCAAAACAGCACTGTACCAGCTACTAGGGAGAAAATAAGCTCTATCCCAGCAGAAACCAGGACACCTGTCTAGGAAAATATTTTGATATTCTGTAACACCATGGCTACTGTTGATTAACTGTGTGATCTTACTCTTCTGAGCAGTGTGTTGCTGCATTTGCTGTGTCTGCTGTAGCCTCGCAGTGGGAACGTACTGGGAAGCCATTCAACCCATTGCTTGGAGAGACCTATGAACTGATCAGGTAATAACAGAGCTGCCCTGGAGGGTGCTATTCCATGGAAGAGATGTTTCATTAGATTTGTTAGCTGGCTTGCAGACTGCACTTCAGCTCATAAGCTTCCAGCTATTCTCCTAGCAGCTGCTGCAGGTGCATGCAGTGCGTGTTGATGGTCACCAATTCAGCTTTCAGTGAAGAGAAACTACTTAACTTTTCAATTCAGAGCAGGTAAATTAAATTTGCCAGTTTTAAAAGCAAGTTTTATCTAGAATTTTTTTTTTCCCTGAAACCTTATGAATGAAAAATGTGCATGGTACATAAGGAGAGTGTACTGGAGTGTTCAGAGTCCCTAATAAGCAACATGAGTCTACTAACGTGGAGCTGTACCTAAGGCAGATTTTTATTTCAGTTAATATTTTGGCCTGTGTTTAGGTGAAGATTTAAGAAAGAGATCAGTATCAAAAGTAACTATACTAACTTATCAGATCTGGTAGTTCTTGTTTCTTTTTTATATTAAGTCCTTAGTTATTTAAAATGAGGATGTTCTATGTTTTAGTTGATCTCAGTTTAGCCTAGGCTTTTAATTAAGTCTTGCACTGAGTACAACAGCAATGCATGAGTCAAACTATCCCTTTCACCTTAGGAAAAACAACTGCAACATCACTACACTTGATACATAGGTACATGGTTTGGTTATCTTTATTTTGCAGAGATGATCTTGGATTTAGACTTCTCTCAGAGCAAGTCAGCCATCATCCACCAATCAGTGCTTTCTATGCTGAAGGCTTAAATAATGATTTTGTGTTTCATGGATCAATTTATCCTAAACTCAAATTCTGGGGCAAGAGCGTGGAAGCAGAACCAAAAGGCACAATGACTTTGGAGCTTCTTGAGTAAGTGGATCAGTAATAACTGAAGGGGTACAGTGCCTCATCCTTGATTAGCACATTAGAGTCTCATGGCTTAGGAACAGAAGTATCCAATACCCACATCCCAAAGTCTGAGGGAAGATCTCTTTGTGGGGAGGAAGGGATGGGAAGATGAAAGGAGCTACCATTGTTTCCCCATACGTGCTGCTAATGGCACCAGTGGGGACCTGGGCCTGGATGTTGCCCAAGTGCCTGGACATCAGTTCTGCTAAAGGCAGCGTGCCTGAGTCATGTTGGCTTTTCTCATATCTTTCCATGCTAACAGTGACTGCACCAAAGTGACTGTTTTAAGGAACTGGTAAAATCAGTAGCAATAGGTTAATACTGACTTCTTGCCATGCCCATTTCAAGACTTGGAATGATGGTGGCTTATTGAAGGACAGAGATCCTGTACAAAGATACAGTATTTTAATTTTTATTCCCTTCCCTTAGGCACAACGAAGCCTACACATGGACAAATCCTACATGCTGTGTGCATAACATAATTGTGGGCAAACTGTGGATCGAGCAGTATGGAAACGTGGAAATAACTAACCATAAGTAAGTTAAGAGTGTGAGCACTTCCACTTCCTGCAAGTTTGAAAAGGAAAATAATTTGGAAGTAATTAGTGCTCTCTTGTTCTGGCTTTAGAACTGGTGAGAAATGTGTACTAAGCTTCAAGCCCTGTGGCCTCTTTGGGAAGGAGCTGCACAAAGTTGAAGGCTACATTCAGGACAAAAGGTAACAGCTTAATTCTAAATGGGAAACAAATGGCTGCCCTTGGTTCTGAGGGGAGCTGTAGAACTGAATGCCTTTAACACTCTGTCAAGGGCATGAACAGCAGGGTTATGAATTCTGCAATACCAGTACTGGAGTTTTAAAGTTGCCCTCAAAAGTTCTTCTTTCACGTATTTTTGTCTGAAATGGGGAAATAAGTCTCTTTAAGGTCCCTGTAAACTGAGTCTGCTTTTTTTGACAGCAAAAAGAAACTCTGTGCATTGTATGGGAAGTGGACTGAGTGTTTGTACAGTGTTGACCCTGCTGCATTCGAAGCTTACAAGAAAAATGACAAGAAAAATACAGAAGAGAAGAAAAGCAGTAAACAGGTATTAATCATGTAAAGAGTTGGTATCTCAAAAGCATAAGACAGCTAAATATTTCAGTAGCATTTAAGAGTATTACAATTTCCTTCACTTATCTTCTCTTTCCTAGTAGGATACAAAACAGATTGGATGGGTTCCAATATTAAAGAATAAAATGCATTTTTTGTCTTGAATTTGTATTCAAACTTCCCAAAACTTGGTGTGTTCCAAATAGTTTCTAGTTCATTATCTGCCTCTTCCTCCAAAGATACATGGAGGAAATAACATATGCATTAGTTGGGCCATTTCTGATAATGTATGATAACATATTCTAGTGGGAGAATTTTGATTCTTAGAAGCAGGACAGATTTGTTTCTTAACTTGATAGAAGATCATATTTTCCAGCTTTCACAAGGAATTTTTATTGCCTTCTATTCAATTTTCACAATTGTAGAAGTGCTGGCAATTTTTTATCTTTCTTCACAATTGGTTTTTGGTTTTTTTTTGTTTTTTTTTGTGAAAAAACCTCACTCATAATTCTTCCAAAATTCTGGTCAGTGGTAAGCTTTTTCTTTAGGATGAATAGTGATGGTGACAACATACAACTTGGTGAAGAATGGTCACTTGGACAGTAGTTTAAACAGGAATTGTTCCCCTTTGGTAACTGCAACCAGGTTTTTTTGGGGTTTTTTGTGGGGTTTTTTTGGGTGTTGATAGTTTTTGAAGAAACTTATGAAGAAAAGAGATAGAGAACTCTGACAGCACTTGTGCCTGTGCAGGTTCAGATTGTTACTGTATCTGAGCTTGCTCCAGTGCTTGTCATCAGGAGAGTGGTAAAGCACTGGGGATTGCTGCTTCTCTGGGAGTCTGACCTGGAGAACTCTAGGGAGAAGGAATAAAGAAAAACACACCCTGTGTCTTTGTTCAGCTGCCTGTTTGCATTTTCCAACAATGCTCAAGATGATCATTGCTTTTCACTTTGAAATGCAGCATCCATAAAGCTGAAGCTGCAGTGTTGCTCTGACTCTAGGAAAATGCTTTTCCTACTTAATTAACAGAACTCTTTCTATGTAGAAAACTGAAGGCTTTGTAGTGTAGGTGTGAACCAGGTAGTCTGTGCTGAATATGTACTCCCACTGCTCCTTGTGTCTGAGGAGCTGGTATATTCTGGTTTTGGAGCATTTAGGTGAGCCAAGTCTCATGTATAATGTCTGGATGCAGTTTGTCCCTTCATGGTAGTGAAGGATTCATTCAGGCACAAAAGTACATGGCTTTTTAAACTTCTCATTAGAATTTTCAGATTTAAGTAGCTGTTTTCCAGATATTACTTCATGCCACATTGCTACTAAGGGAGAAATGCTTCTGACTTCCTTGAGGGAACCTTGCTTGGATGAGAGTCCTTTTGCAACTTACCCCAGACTTTCCCCTGAATCCCTTTCATTGTTATAGGAATAAAACTTAGGGGAAAATAATTTTTCAGGCAACTAGACAAGCGTTCATGTATGCAAAGGTGGTATTTTACAAACATCAGAAGACTTATAGCAGATCCACTACATAACCCACTATAGTTAGACCAGGATGGTTCTGCTCTGAATGAACTGGAGTCTTTTTTTAATTGAGATGAAGCATTTTCTGCAGAATTTTCAATGCAAATACATGGAAGAGAATAATGTAGGCAACAGAAACTGCCCTCACATGTGCCTCATTTAGGGACACCTCATTTACAGAGATCTTGCTTTGGCAGGTCTGTTAACAATCCTTACAGCAATATACTGAATATTTAAGTAGCACTGAGCATAAAATATGGATCATTGTGACAAGAGCACATGAAAATCCACATTTTACCTATTTCTCTGTAATTCTTATGCTATTTTAAAGTCTTGTATCCAACAAGTCAGAAATTATATTGTATATTGTAGCCTTTCTATAAAAGGCTTGGAGTTTGACAGTCTGATATTGAATTGTCTTTGTTTTGATACAAGGATAATTTTCTGATGTGTTCTGCTTCAAATTCTCAGTTTCTGAAGGATTGATCAGGATCGTTTTAAGAACAGAATGACGGGTTGCCAGCATGGTTCAGATATAGTCAACTAAAAGCCCTGTTTGTCTTCCTAAGAGCTGAGGGGCTGAACCTGGTCTGTAGATTGTTCTGCTGACTGTTCATTATTAAAAGCACGGTGAAGGGCTCCTCAGTGAAGCAGAATCCTTACTGTTACTTCTCATTTTCTTGGAAGGGTAACATGTGAATCATCTCAGAGGACAACTGAGTGCATGTTGGGTACTGGATGTTTTCAGTATTATCTGATGCAACCATGAGAGAGCAAAGCTTATTAGCAGTAGGATTAAAGCTGCTGGCCCGTAGCCAAAGTATTTAAAGCATTAGTTGCCTTTAAGTTCGGCTTTACTCTCTGGTGATCTCTGAAACGTGCTGCTGTTTTTAGCTGTGATTGTGACTCCAGGTTTTCTTGGGAGGCCCTTATTCATTGTCCAGCATGGCTTTAGCTCCATCTTCCAGCATCTGCTTCTGTGGTGGAATTATTGTCAGCAGTGTCAGAGCCCGGCTGCTTTAAAGCTGTGTGTAGAACAGAAATGGTTTAGAACTAGTTCAGGTCACACCTACACTGTGGTCACCAGTTACTCTCCTGCCCCAGTAACCCTCTGTGGAGCTTTTTACTTTCTGGGAAAAGCATTTCACAGTCCTGTGGCTACAGCTGCCTCAGGTTGTATGTGTGACCCTTTATACCCTTTCTAGAAGCTAGGACATTCATGTCACATTTTCAGTTTTTCACTATTTCAGTAGAGCAGTGATTAATGCAAAGGAAGGTTCCACTGGGCACAGGGCAGTAGGAAGGGCTTTTTGTTGTGCACAAACTGGGCAGCATCTGCATTATGTGCTGGTGTTTCTTTGTTGTGGAAGGATGAGGAGTGTGGCTTCTATTCACCTTTAATGAAGCAGTAGTGAAATTAAGTATCAGGCATGAAAATGGTTGAACTTGAGGAAACAGGACATATCTGAGGTGGAAAAAATTGACATTTTTTAGTGCTTGAACACCCAGCTTACATCTACAAAGATGATGATGCAAGAAACTGTTGGTAGTGTTCCACTGAGAGGGAACTGGGAGTATGTGTGATATGTTAATGCCTCAATCCTTGACAAGAAAAGTTTCTTTGCTGAAATGACTCACCTTTAGTCAAGGAAATAATTTCCTGTAAGTTTCAGTATTGGAATGATTGCGTGTAAATGGTTCATGACTTCAAAGAACCACTCTTTTCTTTGTGTGCTGCCTTTAGGTGGGCAATACCGAGGAATCAGATGAGATGCCATTGCCAGACTCTGAGAGTGTGTATGTTATTCCTGGAAGTGTTTTGCTATGGAAGATAACTCCAAGACCTCCAAATTCAGCACAGGTCAGCTATGCTTCTCCTTATTGAAAGTGTGTGCTATCCTGTTACTCTGTATGGTTTACACAAGGCACTTCCATTTGTTGTCTTTGTCATTAGCAAGTCTGGATTTGCCTGTTTATTGCAACAAGCCTCCCCACCACAACTGTAACTTTCTAATGTGGGGTTGGAAGGATGACTGCCACAGGGATCAATCTAGGATTAGTGGAATTTCTCTGGAAAATTGAATCTTCATGTAGACAGTGGCATGGGGCCTTTCCCCACCTCTTCTCTCCACCCTGCTTCCCCCACTGAGGCACCAGCCTTGTAAGAAATCACACTGAAGGGCTTTATTAGAGGCCAGACATTTCCAAGGACAGACCTGCATGGCACAAGTTGGTGTGTGAAGGGCTGTGAAGCTGGAGAACCACTAGGCAGAATACAAGGGTATTATGTGCAACTGAGAAGACAAATAATTGGTACAGAAAAGATGCCCCCACTGCATTAATCAAGGGTGGAAATCTCTACTGAGATAGAGAAAATACCAGTAGGACTGGAAAAAGAAGATAAGAGAGAAATAGTGCACTGAGTAATTGGATGCTGGCCTCCTTAAACAGAAACAGCAAAGATCACCTACACTGCCTGACACTGCAGTTTTGCTGGTATCTTGAGCAATCCTGTATTGATTGATTAAATAAAACAAAGGCACTTGGATGTTTGTTTTAGACAGCAGTTTTCTTTTGTGTTAAGACAATAGCTAGAGGTGTCGTAAAGTCACCTTTCATCTTTGTCTCTGAATTTCAGATGTATAATTTTACAAGCTTTGCTATGGCTTTGAATGAGTTGGACAAAGAAATGGAGAGTGTCATTCCCAAAACTGACTGCCGGCTACGACCAGATATCAGAGCTATGGAAAATGGAGAAATAGGTAACTTCAGTTATGGGTAAAGGTGGTTTTATTTTTTCTTAAAACTGAGGGACTGGAAAAAAAAGTTGCTAGATGAGCAGCTAGAGCAAGTAGCTCCCCATGCATTCCTCCATGATGCCAGGCAGTAACTCTTTAACACAACCTTCTGCAGGCTGTGCTGAGCTTCTGGTGTCACACCTGTACAGGGGATGGTTGGAATGGAGGTCATCTTCTTCATAGTCACCCATATCTGCTGCTGTGGTTTACACTGATGACCAAAGCAGTGTTGATAAACAATATCTGCAGTCTTAAGGAAATACTAATGAACTTTTCAGTTTGTCTATTTCCATCAGCCTGATGCAGAGGTGTTTTGTTGTGCCAGTTCTGAGAAATGAAATCACAATTACTAAAGAGAAACTGCAATGCCAAAAATAGATTTGACGCAAAATTATGCTTCACTGGGAGTTGAATACTTCTGCTGCCCTAGAATAGTGAATTAGAAATGCATGATGAGACTTCCAGTGAATAGGAGTAGTGTGCTTTTAGACTAATATTAAAGTAGGATGGCCAGCTTTGTAAACTAACAGCATAGGGGCTCTTGTTTTCTCTAGCTTGCTAACTGATTGGGGTAAATCATGAAACCCTAATTTGGTTTCAGCTGTATAATAGGGCAAAAACTGTGAGACTTCTGATAAGTAGTCTGAGATCTGGCAATAAAAATAAGTGTCATGGTGTAACGTAGTGCAGTTGTGCAGTTTTGTTTCTTTTTACTCAGAAGCTGATAACCATTTCTTTGAGGCTTTTAAAACAGATCAGTGAATTCCCACAATCACTCTCTCTTGCCTGTACAACTGTTTGGTGGCCAGGATGATGGATATATTTGGTTCAGAGCATCCCCAGTAATTTGTCTGTTTAAATTTAAAGAGCCAGTAACTGTGCTGTTAGCAACAGACCATATTCCTTTATGATACACTAGCAGCATGTAGTAATACACAGTGGGTTAGTAGCCAACAGGGAATGCCTGATAGAAATAGTTAAGAAAATCATTCTTGGAATACTTAAGAGGTGTATTAAATGATTTTTGAGGATTCAGGAAAGTGAGATTGACTTCTATCTAATCTGCTCCTGAGACTGACTTACTCTTCAGACCTTCTGATCATCCTTCCTGCCAAAGAGAAGCAGCTGCTCTGCTTGTTTGGGATGCTTCATTAGTGCATTACCAAAAAAATGAAGGGATGCTGGGGAGATAATTCTTCGTGATTTGGAAATAAGCATTCCAGACCTCTTGTGAAGAGGAAGTCGACACTAGCAGCAACTTAACTCAAAACTCAACAAGAAGCAGATGGCCAGACTTCTGAAATAAATTGATCATATCTTCACTTTCCCTACTGAAATAAGTTTTGCGTATGCCACCTCCTTTAGCTCACATTTCCTGTCATGTAGACATATTTCCAGGGTCCTCAGCCCATGGATAAATAAATATTTAGCAGTCTTCAAGACTAGGATGCCACTGGCTGATCCTGTGCCACAGCTGGGCTGGCTTTGCTCTTAGACTAACCCAGTAACCTTCAGTGGTTCTGTAGAAGGCTTTTTAAATGGACATTTTCTATTACTGCCCTTATTTATTTTCTGGGTCAGATGAAGTAATATCCCTCTCTTATATATTATGCATTAACATCTTCTGTATTTTTGTGTATTTTTATTCCTTAAAGATCTGGCTAGTGAAGAAAAGAAGAGGCTAGAAGAAAAACAGAGAACCGCCCGCAAAAATCGTTCCAAGTCAGAGGAAGACTGGAAGACGAGGTTGGTGCCCTTGCCTGTGTGTGTGTGTAGTTAAGTAAAGGCTTCGAACATTGCAGTTAAGTGGCAGTCTCCACTGGTGACATGCAGTGAGTGTTGTGTCAGCATGAAGAGCAGACAGACAGCATCAGGTCTGCAGTGCCACTGTTGTGTTTGCAGGCTCGGTCCCAGCGGGATGTAGCGCTTCCAGAGGGAAGTGCCAGGCTTGCTCTCGGTTCCTTGTCTCACTGCTTCCACACCCATATGCAAATGCAAACTGTTGTCTTCTCTGAGCATTTCTTGGTTCTGACATGACAAAGATGTTACTTCTGACGGCTGCTTTGTAAGGACTGTTGTTGCTGGTTCATTTATAATTGCCTCAGATTTGCATGCCTGGCCAAAGAGAAGAGGAAATGCTCCCCCCCTTGTGGGGAGATCCCCCTTGGGCTGAGCTTCCCCATGACTTCTCAGCCCAGTGGCTCTGTGCTGACAGTGCTGTGTTCTCAAAGTTTATCACCCTGTTATCCAAGACCCTGCCTTCTTTTGGAGGTGGCCCCAACTACAAAAGAGGAGCTAAGGGAAAAGTTAGCATACAATAGACCTGCCAGGATGTTTTGGGGACTTTTTTTGGGTTTTCTTTAAACTGTGGGGAGTCAGCTGGGAGCTCTTATAAGCTAAGAGGAAACTGAAAACCTGACCAGATGAATCTAGTTTGACCAGACAAAGTCTATTTAAAAGCATAGTAGTGAGTTGGCATTATCTTCTCAGAAAACACAACAGTAGGGGCTGAAGTTTAAATAAGCAAGATTCCTCTGGTCTCTATTATTAATACAGTCAGACACTCTGGATTAAATACCTTTAAAATGTTTGTAACAATAAATCACGTTTTTCTTTTTTTTTTTTTTCTTTGAAATGAAGTCACCCATCATCCCAAAATCCCAGGTTTGGACATGTCTGCCTTGTCTTTTTTCTGTGCCTGCTCTCCTGAAGTGTTTGGGTTTGTTTGCAGAGACTGATGGAGAATAACATCTTTCTAAAGCTTTGAAGTGCTGGACAGCCTTGCACCTTTCTAGCTCTCACCAGGTGTTTTTAAACCTGGGATAGTTACATAGTATTCTTCCAGGTGCCTGAAGTAGCTTAAATGTAGCTCAAAGCACCTGAGGCTGGAAACTGGGGAATTCCCATGAAGCTGTGGTTTTTGGGTTATATAATTAGCACAGATGCCATTCACAAGGTTCTGCAACTGCTGTTGTGCAGATTGTGTAGACCTGTTCAGCACAAATCTGGGATATCCTTTAAGAACTCTCTGCTTTCTAGGATGTTTCTAAAGCTTTGGCAGAAAATTCCTGATGTCTGATCCCTTTAGGAGGAATACCAGGTGTGGCTGCCCATAAAGGATGAACGTTAAATATAGGGAGAGTTGTGCTATGGGGGAAAAGTGCATGCTGTGAAGAACTCTCCTACCTGTTCCCAGGTCATCTGTAGGTCTTATTCTGCAGTGCATTATGAACTCAAATCTAAACTACTGCCATTTCCTTGCCACAGAAAAACAGATTTCTTGCTTTGTCTAGTAGAATTCCTCCTTCCTAAGACAATTCTCCAAAGTGCCCAGTGATTTTTTTTAATATATAATTTTATTATTCTGAATCTGCTTTAGAAGTGGAGTCTTGGTGTTTCACAAGAGGTGATTAATGTTGAACACTTAATATTTTAGATGCTGACCAGTAATCTTAAGTCTTGAGTAAAAATATTTAATTCAGTTCTGAAATACAGCAGTGGTCTGTTGATTTTGACAAAGTCTGTCCCGGCTTCCTCACATCACTGACTGGCTTAGGTCTTAAATCTCTCTCAGACTTAGTTCTTCCCATTGCCTTTCCCCTTCCTATTGAAGTAGGTGGACACTGGAGGAGGGGCACTCTGTCCTGACCTGTACAAGTGTTGAGGACACACTAATGAGCTGTGGGGTGGTAGAATTTCTTAATTTGAAAGGTGAGGTCACTGTGCTTATAGCCCTGTCTCACAGCAAATGTTTGCTTTAGCTCTGGAATGAGCTGCTGTCACCTGTGAACTGAACACCTATGCCAATCCACACATCTCTTATTTGGGAATAGCTGACTCCTCCTGTGGGAGGAGAAGCAGGAGTGTGCTGTGTACAGTACTAGGGGTGAATGACTTCTGCTGACTTCAGTTAACCTAACCAGGGCAGCAGGAGAAGCACTGGAGTGTTCACCTGTTCAGTTACTCCCGGGAAGGCAGCACAAGGCATTTCTTCCAGCACAGCTCTCTCAAGTCCTTTGAGCCAAGCAAGACTTGCCTGTTAGCTGCCCTGCTTTGTAACAAAACCCTGCAGTACTGGTGGCCTTGAGGCTTTTGCCTTGAGATCAAGTCATATTTGGTTCAAATGTGCTTTTTCTCTTCTGAAACATTATGGTGCTGGAGAAGGGAAGAGCAGAGTTAAACAGGCTGCCTTGCACACAGATGATTTACTTCAGTGAGTGTGGTCACTGCAGTGAGTCACAGAAAGGAACAACTGGCTTCTGTGGTCAGTGAGGAGGTGAAAGAAAGCTGTGGAGCACATTACCACAGAAACAGCTTCTACCAAGCTGGTTTGTGCCATAAATGTGGCTTGGCAAAATACAGAAGGAAGTTAAAATGCATGAGGTCTGGTACTGTGTGCTGCTGAGGCACAAGATTGAGTAACTGGGCCAAACAGAAAGTGGCGTTCATTGTGTGCTATATGGTGCCTCCAGATTAATCAGGAGGGGAGAAGAAAGGAAAAAAAGCAGGTGCTCAACTTCAGTGTTTCTATTAATAACGAGCTTCGTAAAAGCTTGCAAGTAGCTCCATGCAGATGGAATCAGCTTTCTGGGCATTCAGATTGAGTCTCCTGCTGCCAACAGTGTAACACAACATCGTTAACTTGTAATAATCCAGAACTCCTCCTGCAGCCTGTGGGTGTGTTTCATCTGCACTGAGGGTAGCTGGCACACTGTTCTGAGTTACCTGCTGGTCAAACCAAAGGGAAGGAAACAAATGCACAGGCAGTGGAAACAAGGACGAGTCACCTGTGAAGAATAGACAGATGAGTTATATTGGGATGGGGTAAGGAAGGCCAAGGTGAAGCTGGAATTTGGCAAAGCATGCAAAAAATAACACAAACGGCTTCTACACATTTGTTAACCAGAAAAGAAAGGTCAAAGAAAGTGATGGTTTTTAAGGTGCTTTCCAACCCAGGTCACTCTACAATTCTGTGATGAAGTGCATTGCAAAACAAAGGCTTTAAAAAAACAAGGGGTAATCTAGATCCAGGGCAATAATACTTGTTCTCAGGACTGCAGTGCTTGTGGTGTTTACATGTCTTGCAAAAACTGTTACTGCTTGTGCATGCCAGAATGGTTTTTCATAACTGCTTTGAAATAAAGCTGTATCTGTCCATTTTTATGCAGTAATCTTGGCAGCTTCAAATGGCAAAACACTGGTGTCAGTAATTCCATCTCAGAGATGTTTACGCAGTGTTGCAAATGGGGAAATGTAGTCCCTGAAGATGACTTTAAACTCACTTATACATTTAAAACCAAGAGGACTCCTGCAACAATTATTTTGTGCAGTAAACTGCTGAAGATGCAGCAAAGCAGTTCTGAACTTGTACAAGTGGGTCTTAATAGCTTTACTAACATGCTGTGTTTCCTTGCAGATGGTTCCACCAAGGCCCCAATCCCCACACTGGTACACAGGACTGGCTTTACTCTGGCAACTACTGGGACAGAAACTACTTTAACTTGCCTGATATTTATTAAAATGCAGTAAGGAGCCTCTGACTGATACAAATAAGTCTTAATCCATTTTAATGTTTTCCCTTGTTCTACTTATCTCCTGAAAATACTGACATGTTATCAAACAGAATATTAAGCATCTCTGCAATAAATCTGGTGGTACATGATCTGCAGTCCTAAAGGTAGGGGAATAACTTTTCTGGCTGATGATGGGTCCTGCATGGACAAAGTTGCTGTGGTTTCAAGGTGCCCTGAATACACCTATATTAGGTTGTGGTGTATGAGGAATAGAACACCTTCAGCTGTTCTGTGAATACTTTATTTTGTAGATAACATTGGCACAAGTAAAACTGGTTTTATTTATTGTGACATGGGAATGTTTAAAAAGCACACAAAGTAATTGCAATATTCTATTCTTAAATGAAGAAAAGGGTGTCACTTCTGTAAAGATGTAATTTTTCATAAAGTGACTTTTCTTTTACTAAAGTAATTCTCTTGAAGCCTGAGCTCTGCTCAGGAGATTCCAGAAGTGTTCCCATCTCTGGGGCAGTAATGCAGTTGTTTAAGCTGGCAACATTACTCAGAGGTTATTTATTCAATGTTTTGTGCAGTGTGTTTTGGATTTTGCTCTCCTGTTTTGCTACCAACCTTATGGTTTAAGGAATTAAGAGCCATTTAAATATCTACAGATTTGATTTGAACCGCACACTAGTAACAGGTTTTAAAAGTATCTGTTTCATGCACTAGAAGTTCCGGTGCCCAGCACCACTGCAAGAACCTAATCAGTCCAGGAATGACCTGGTGGAACATAGCAGGGGGACAGGACTGTGTCTGTACTGTGCAAACTCCCTGTGAGGAAGTCTTGTGCATTTCAAAGGTAGTACAGCACCTCAGTGAGGCCTCCTGTGCACAGCTGCTTTACCCCTTTTCAGTGGGGTGCATTCAATCTTAGTCTGTTTATACTGAACTGTGTACAGAGCTTCTAGAGGGCAAGCTGCTCTTTGTACAGTATTTTAACTGCTGTCTGGAGGTTAGTGTTGAGTAATTTAATTGCTACTAAATAAAGGCTTCAAAAATTCTTGCATCTAAAGTGAGTGGTGTTCAACAGTGCTGACCCCTTCTGAGCAAGCCTCATCCAAAACCTGCTGCAGTGAGGACAGGCACTATGTTTCTCTGTGCTCCAGGGACCTCTCCTCTCCCTAAGCAAGGAAGAGTCTCCTCCAAGGGGGTGGGGAGGGCTGGGGAACTGAGAGCTTCCTGCAGCTTGAGCTTTGAGTGGACTGCTGAAACTGTTAACAAGGCAATGAGATGCTTTCTATTTTTATTCTAGGCACTACTCACCTTACCCAGGTCCTGATGCTGAGACGTATTTGCATAGATAAGAGAAAGCTTTTTCCTTGGCAGCCTTTCCTGTGAGGGGCCAGCTCCCACAGTGACCTGTAGATGCAGGAGTTTAATACCTGTTCTGTCTGTAGGAAGCCTCTACTCTGGCCAGAGCTTCCTGAAATCTGTCTGGACTGCTGTGCAGGTTCCAGGTGTGAGTCTGAGATCTGCAGAAGCAGCCTGGCTGTTGGGTGGGTGCAGGTCACACAGCACTGAACACCAAGCACTAAGGAAAGCAAAGCATTTAGTTCCTGCCTGCCCCCACCATGTCAGCACAGTGAGAGGCTGGGTGGCTCCTCACTGGAACAGCTCCAGCAGATGTGGCAGTGGGCACAGTTCACACAAAGCTAGCATTGTGGATGGTCAACATGGGAATGCAGTTCTAATTGCTGGTGGTTTTTTTTGAGCATTTGCTTAACATTATTTGATTTATTGCAATGTAAACTCCATCCATCCTGACTGCTTCCTGAAGAAAGGCAAACAGCCTTTCTTCTCTACCTGTTTAAAAATTAACATGAACTGAGCAGGTAACTGTGGAAGAACTAGGTGCTACCTAAATGCACTCCAAGGGGAGGATATTTTGCCCCACTCTGAAAATTACACAAATGCTAAAAGTTCAGGCTACAGGCAAAAAGATCAGTATAAATATGAGATTTAAAATGTGATTCTTTCAGACTAAAATCAGGCCAGGACTTGCAAACAGTAACAAGCAGAGGAAGGCACTCTGGGTGTGTTATATAGGACAACTAGTTTAACCAATCATCTCAAATTTGAAAAGGGTTAAATTAAGTTTCTAGTAGTAAAATACAAACAGTAGCATGTTCCTATGTGGGAAGCAAGCGAATTTCTTCAGTACCCTGCTCTGGGCATGGAGTCTGATGTAATGGTAGCCTGTCCTTGCAGTACTGTAACTTTCTGCAGGAGCACTTACTGTGTGCTACTGCCAGCTGGTCTTTGCAGACATCACATCAGCCAGAGGGATGGCAACTGGGAAAACACTGGCTGTGCACGGCTTAGCTGCACTTTCAGCTGCAGAATTAGAGCTAGGGCTTGCTGATTTCTCATCAGAGAATGTAGTGGATCTCCTCCTTGCACCAGCATCTGGCTGTCCAAAGATGGCATGGGTAGAAACAGGTTTCCAGTCCTGTGTGTTCTGAACATCAGAGCCCACTAGTACAAAAAGTGGAGAATTTCCTCACTTCATTTTTCTTGCATCACGTAATTTGGAACAGATATTTGTGACAGCTGACCACATTGTTGACCTTTTCCCTTGGAAAAGCTGAGCATTGCCCAGGAATAAGGACTCTCACCTCCAGCAGGACAAAGGCTTTGTGGTAATTTTTACCTTGTCTCAACTAAGTTGGACAACAGAAGGTCAATACCTTAGAGTGTGGTGGATGTCCCAGACACCTGAGGCTAAAACGATGGAAACAATTGCTGGAATCAGGAGCAGTGAGTTCCAGTCATATTGTATGTAAATCTTTCTGTCTTAAACAAACACACTTAGACCTAGGGAAAGTAAGCATGATACAGAAGGGATCTGGGACAGCAAACACCATTTGGTATGTGGGTGACAAACACCTGCAACCTAGGAAAAAAAAAAAGCTCATTGTCAGAGCAGAGGCTCTTTTGCTCTTTTGTCTGGTATTTCTGAAACTGAACTTTGACAAACTTGCTGAAAAGTTTGGGGTTTTTTACAAAAAGCCACTGTTAATCTATAAATCTACCTAAGCTCAACTGTCCTGCTCTTCCAGGGAGACTGGGGGCAGGACAGCTCCACGCTGGAGGATTTCTCCAGCTGGGCAAGGGCTGAGCTGGGTACATGCCACCACAGTGATGCTGGGGATGGCCTCACCTAGAAAGATGGGCACCAGCTCTCTTGCTCTTTGTGGAAGGATAACCAGTGCTTGGCACACTTAGCCCAGCTGCAGAAACTCACACAGTCCAGTTACCACAGGCAATGGCCACCATTTCTTTTTCTAAGTGGAAAAACTTAGGTCACTGCTGGAATAAATGATCTTTCAGGCAAGAAGAATCAAAACTAGGGCTCCAACTAGTCACCTCTCCTTAGTCACAGGGCACATGGATTACATCTTAGGTCCCTAACACCTGCTTCAGAAAATACAGGTTTTCAGCAAGGTTTGGCATCCATGAGCACGTTGCCATCACTCTTACCTGCCTCTTTACCCTTAGGAGTATAGAGTCCTGGCCAGAACCACATTTCCTGGACCACATGGCAGTGAAATCTAACACAAGCATAGGGGCCAAGCAGACAGTGTTGGTTCAGTAGTTTCTTAGAAGTCACCTCTAACCCTGCATTGCACTGACTAGAGATGGACATCCATTTATTTACCACTAAGCTGTAGAGGAAGCTGGAAATGAGAAGATGACATGAATGCCTTAACTTTCTTACCTGAAATGACAAACTTGCCCAGTTTGATTCCACTTGTGCTGTAGATTCTGTTCTCTCAGGATGGCAATTAAACCATCATCAGATGGACTTAAGGTTGTAGTACTTGAGGCCTGGCCTGCATTTGATGGCTGCTTCATCTATAACAGATAATTTTATTCAGTCTACAAAGGGAATTACTTTGGAAACTGCTCTATAGAAGATGGAGCATCTGCATCCATAATCAGCTCATCATCCCAACACAATGATACAATTTCACTGCAGAAAGGTAGAACCTGTAATGGATCATTAGGAGCAGGTGATGATGGAGGGGAAAGGTGATCATTCTCTGTAAAAGCAGCACAGTAGCAGAAAAGAAATCTTTCAATGCATCATCAGAGCTCAGCACTGAGCTGCTTTCTGAATGACATCAGAAATTATGAGAGACATTATTTAAAGCATTAGAGCTAAATCCTCTCTGAAAAAACATTATTCTGCCTGCCAGCCCAAGCCAAGTCAGATCCATTTATAACCTGTCAGTATTGGGCAATGCCACAGAAAGGAACGGCTGTCTTGCAGCTGTGCAATCCAGTTAGCTCTCTACTGGTGCACCAGTCCCAAATCCTATACTGTGGGAGGGAGGCTCCAGAGGATACCTTGCTCCCATCACAGGTGCTGTGAGTGTCACTGCTTGGGTGCCTCCTGGATGGTTGGACAGGGATGTTTCCTTAACACAGGCATTCAGATGACAACTTCTGAATTATGCATCCACTCTCTCATCATATATGAAAAGCCACATCAGTCAGGCAAAGTCCCCAGTGCCTGAAGAAAATGGAGTATCACACTTGTTTTTTAAGAAAGGTGATGAGGACTGTAGGAGCTACCAGTCAGCCTTACCTCTGTGCCTGGTAAGATCATGGTACCATTCATCCTGGAAGATACGTCAAAACATGGAAGATGGAGAGGTATTTAAAGACAGCAACATGAGCTGCAGCTTCTCCAAGGGCAAACAGTACCAGACTGATCTAGTGGCCTTGGATGATGGAGCGACTGCATTAGTGGACAAGGGATGAGCTACGGATGTCATCGACCTGGACTTCTGGAACATCTTTAACAGTCCCTCCCAACATTCTGGCTGCTAAATTGGAGATAAATGGGTTTGATGGATAAGGAAGTGACTAGATGGGTGGAAACAAACCAGCAGTAAGTGGTCCCTCAAGGGTCTGTACTGGGACCAAAACTACTGGTAACTGTCTCTTCAATGACAGCGGGATCAAGTACCCCCTCAGCAAGTTTGCACATGACACCAAGCTGAGTGTGGTGTAGTTGATTTACTAGAGGGAAGAGAAGCCAGCCAAAGGGATCCGGACACGCTTGAGGACTGAGCCAACAATCATCAGGAAGTTCAGCCAAGGCCAAGTGCAAGATCTTGCATCTGCCCACAGCACTCACACATTCCCATGAGCCGCTACCTCCCCACACTACCATGAAACCTGCTCCTACTTTCTGCCACTGACTTGCCTAATGCTCAGCACAAGCAGAACCCTTCTAAGCAAGTGCCTTTGCCAAAACCTGTTTTCCTCACTAGCAGCCAAGCCAGACATTTCTTCTTGGCACAGGATGAGGGCAATTTTTCCCTCAGCCTCAGGCTATGACACCATCACACAACGTAATGCTGCAACTTGTGGGAAGCAGAAAGGCTGTGGCCACATCCCACCTCTCTGTGGTGAAGGGGTGGGTGCACAGACCATCCCCTGCTTACAGCCTGGCCTTTGAAGACAGGTGACATACAAAACCCAAGGGATTTGAACAAACTGCAAAATACAGCACCTGAGAAGCAATGTTCCTTGGTGGCCTCTGGCAGGGGCTCAGAGGACACAGCTGGAGACTGTAACCTCTTCAGCCACACCCCAAGAGGAACAAGATTATTCCTTCAGAATGGCTTCATTTGTACTGCAGAATCTTATGATTTCAAGGGCAAACCCTGAAACAAACCTCACACCTGCCCAGGTGATCAGGGCAGGTGACATTTACTTCCCAGTACATATTATTAGTAGGTACACACAAGATCATTTTCTGTTCCAATAAACAAGCACAAAAAAGGTCGCAGTTGTAGTGCTGTATTTCCAAGGTTATCACTGTGTTTTGGTGGATCATGAAGACAGAAAAATCATGGGGCAAGGCATGACCAGGAGTCTACTGAGGGATAAAAACTTTAACCACAACATTGCTGCAGATCAGCCTTCATTATAATTGGAAAACCATCATCTACCTACCTGCTTTTGCATTCTTGGATATCTGCATCTCTACACAAACCTGAGGGGAACCCCAGCAGTACTGAAGATTCAAAACTCATTCATGCTAAAGCATTTAGAAAATCTGTAATAGCTTCTTCTAAAATGTAACATACTTGTAGCAGAACTCTCTGCTAATTTTGAATGACTTTCAAGTTCATTCACAGGAAAGTATGCTAATGTACACTCACCACAAAATGCTTTTTGAATTCTTAGTAATTTCTCAAGAAAACCTCTCACATTCCTTCTTCAGTCCTGGAGAGTGACAACACAGATGATAATATATAAAATGTAAAATATTCGTATTTTATGACTTGTGAAACTAGGAAGAAGAGCTTCCTACATAAAGAATAATTCAATAATGTATATATATCTGAGAAGTAGAAAATGCATTATTTTTGAAGTAGGGAGAGCAATCCAAAGTCTAGATTTCTGTACTGAGAGCATATGGAAGCAACACACCTTGATAAAGGCATTAGACATACCCGAGTGCAAAGGTAGCTATGATTACTTCAAAACCATCCTCAGTGAATACACAGCAGAGGGGAACTTCCACATTTGCTTCTCAGGAAAACTTTCAGAGCTCTAGGTCTGCAAAGCTCTGCACAGCCAAAGCTTCAAAGATGCTTAAGTACAGATGTCATAAACCACAGAAAAATGTATTACCAGAGGTGACAGAATTGAAGCATAAACCTCCATAAATATTTGAAAAGGCTGCAGGACCTAACATAAAATTGTCTGTGTCTGAAGCTGAAGAGCAGCTATAGGAAAAAGTATGTCTGGAAATTAATTTACTGTGCTGGGACTTAAATGCTGGTTTTGGAAGCCATCAGGAGCAATGTACCAGGCACTTTACTAACACACATCACCCTTTGGTCCCATAGGGGCCCCTGTCAGCCCATGAGCAGCCTGCCCAACTGAGGTCATTGCCTTGTCCTACCACCTTTTGCCCATTTGCAAAAGTACCAGCTTCCAGGCAGTGTTGAAATACAACAGCCTGGGCAGAAGTTCAGCAACTCAAGGTCCCAGATAAGCCTTATTTTTTTGCCAGAAAAGGGATCAGGTCATTTATTAACTGGGAAGAAGTCTATGTCCCAGTAATACAACTATCTTTTTTCAATATAGTAAACATACTGCTTTTAGTGAAAGACCGGGAGATCTTTATTACAAAATATTTTTTTTTCCTTTTAACGTCTTCCCCTCTGCCCACCTGGGCATCTCCTCTAGTTAAGCACAGCTTGCCAGAAATGCCTGGAAGAGCACTGACCAACAGCCAGTCCCACTGAGCTTAACAGATTACTTGCTGGAACACCATCGTGGAATAGGTCACATCAAAAGACAAGCAGCATTTTGGAAAAACCAGCAATGGAAAAATTAGGGCTAACAGTAAGACAACTGCATATGAACTCCCCATGGCTGACTCTCACTGGTGGTTAAAACACAGGGGTTCAGCAGATTGTGAAGATCTTGGGCAATTGTGCAAAGGGGTTCTGAGCAGAGGCAGGGAAGAAATATGCAACTAATATGCACCTAACCCTGATAACCTGTGGTGGGTCCAGCTGTGGGGTCCAAACACACATCAGAAAAGTGATCAGATATGGAAATAATTCAGCATTTAATTCTGGAAAGGCTGCCTCAAGCTGGATTTCTCTGTGGTAGGAAATGAGCTGGGAAGAGGCCAGGTACGCAGGAACACTTTTCACCATCTCCTAACAATAGCACACTTTACTCCTACATTTCACTTTTCCTTTGTGCTCTAGGCTGCCTGCAAAGCTTCTGACACATGCCATTGGCTGCCCAATTGCCTTAAAATGAAAGGATAAGCACAAATTTACTTAAGATTAGCTTTAACAATAGTTGTTTGGGATTGCATAACTTCTAATTAAAGTGCTTCCTACTACTGTTGGTGTTT
Source organism: Dicaeum eximium (assembly GCA_013396995.1). Classification (NCBI taxonomy): domain Eukaryota; kingdom Metazoa; phylum Chordata; class Aves; order Passeriformes; family Dicaeidae; genus Dicaeum; species Dicaeum eximium. The sequence goes on along the minus strand of VWZP01001398.1, from coordinate 262,476 downwards.
CATAATGATTGCTGGAAAGGGAAGTTGAGTGCTGTACAGGCTACTCTGCTTTCACCCCACTGCAAGGTTTGATCAGCCCTACACTAACCTAACACCTGCTCCAGCAGTTCAGACTTCAGCAGGTAAAGAGCAGTTCTTAAACAAGTACAATCAATGGCTGGAAAGACAATCACATTGCTGCAAACTGAAATGCAATTCAGTTCAGCATTTGGGGGATTTTATTTAGGAATAAAGGATAACTAGAATATGAAACAAGCATTCAAAGTCAGAGAAGTCAGAGAAGAAATTAAAGTGCTTGCTTGAATTAGAAACCCTTTTCAAAGGTGTAGGAATGCAACAAATACAACTGCATGTGGGTTTTTTTCCTTCAATGAAGAACAAGTGAATTGGATGTCTTAAAAATGTACCTTAAAGCTCATTCACTCCATGGTTGAGCTCAACATGATGTAACTCACTTACTAATCCAGGAGACTGTAATTATACTGGAAGAAGGAAGGCTGGAGGCAATTGCTGACTAGAAAACTTTGTTACAGAGTCACTTAACATCCCAGAAGTTTTCCCAATACTTGGTATCACCTTGTTCAGGAGGCCACCAATCAGAAGTCAAACTCAAGAATCAAAGGAACAAAATTCATGTCCACATTTCTTTTAATTTTACTCAGAAATATAAAAGTGCAAGTTCTGTAAATTAACAACATTTACAGTACATCACAATAAATATGCCACCTTGTGACATCTAAAAATTCTAGTTATTTGTCTGAAATGAGTTGTACTGAGATAAAAACTGCATCAACATCAACAAAAAATACCTGTCCCAGTAAAGATGGCCATAATATATTAATTAGCAAGATGCATATTCCATTATTGCTATTAGACCATGCCTCCGAGTTCCACAGTATAAAAACTTACTAGTTTACACAAAAGACCATTGATTTTTTTTTCTCATCACAGGCACAATCTAACATAAAAAATAATTTTGCCATATACAGTGTAGGAGGGTTTCCTACGAGGAGAGGGGGGAAAAAAAATTAATACAGAAACATACAGTTGTGATGATTAGCTAAGCCCACAGGAAAGCTGCACTTTGCACAGAGTTATTGAACTGTTACATGAACACATAATGTCTTTCTATACCCACTCCTGGCCTGGTGAGAACAGGCCTTTTAGTAAAGTTACTACAATTTTCTAGCTACCTCCAAGTATGCAGACTCTAAATATCCCAACACAAATTGCATGCAGGTGCTTTGTGTCCTGAACAGCCAAGTCTCACATCATATTTAAGGAGTGTATTTAAAAAGAATTTTGCCAGTAGCTGCACCATTCCCAGCTATTTACCCCGAACAGACTGTCTGATTGAAAAACATTAAAAGTCAGATAGGACAAAATAAGATTTCAAGTACATTAAATCCTATTTTTAAAATAATTATTTGTACTATAAGCAGTCACTATATACATATACAATATATCATTTTCTAGTCAATACTTATTTGGATTGACCAAATAAGGTTGAACACTCATTTATGACTCATTATTACTGTCAAAGTGGAATAAAAAAATCCCAGTGTACTAGCTGTAACACACCTAGATTATAGAAAAATAAAACTGCTTTTTTAAAGAGTTCCTCCTCTCATTCAGGAACTCCAACAGAAGTGTTAAACTGCTCTAGGAATGCCTTTCATAGCAGAACTGTGTCTTTCTAGAGAGAAATAAAAGTGTCACAACCATTCCATTTGGCCTACCAAACAGGACATTACTTCTCTCCTCCATATCAGTCTTGCTTCAGATGTAACCTCAAAAGCAAATCAATGAAGGTTAGGTGTGGGCAAAGTCTAGAACTTTGGCAACATGCTCTACAAAAAGGTAAGAAGAAAGAAAGAAAAAAAAAAACCAAAAACAAAACCAAAACAAAACAAAAGCTTAAGCTAAGGAACTGTTTAAGGCAAACTGACCAAAGTAAAGATAAGGCCTTTGGATAACTGTTTCCAAGGATATCCAGTTTTCTTAGCTTTGCAAAGTAACATAATTCAACTAACTTTATGGTCAGATTTCCATTCATAAGCTTCTTTTAAAAAATATTTACCTTCCTAGAATATATTATCAGCTGAATGTAAAACTTAAGGAAATACTACACATTACTGACAAAAGTAAAAAAAAAGCTACAGATAAGCACACTGATGGCCAAGTATTAGAAATTATATGGTCATGACAAAAGTTTTAGGCTCTCTGAGGTATTTCAATAACTTAACACCACAGGCTTGAAATACTATACAGAGACTGAAGCTATTGTAATATTGGTGTAACTACCAAAGCAGATTTGTGGGTTGGCTTTTTTTTTGTTGTTGTTGTGGATTTTTTAAATACCTTTAAAGGTCACTGCTGTAAGGATCCAGCAGCTTGAATGAAAAACATGTAAAATCTTAACATGATATTCAGAATATAAGAGCCAAAATAAGAACTGCCCAAGCAGTAGCTGCATGTCAAAGTATTTGTCTGGAATGTACCAGAAGCAAAGAACCTAAATATTGACATCACTGATATGACAAATATGAGCTGGGTTGGGAGGGAAGGGAGAAAGAATAAAAGGGGGTGAGAGGTTTAAAATTCACCATTAGCCATCATGAGGTAAATGGCATAAGCCACTAAAATTTAGTAAGATCTGCTTTTTGTGGATGAACAGTTTTCCTCCTCCTCCAGTGTACTGGCTAATACTTGGAGAAAAAGGAGTATTCTGACCATTTCCAACTTCAACGTTTAAACCAATTACTTATATTGCATTATTCTAATCAAACCAAAAGTGCTCCTCCTAGCAAATTTTAGATGTAGATCTGTTTTAAAAGGTAAAAATCAACCTTGCCAATGTTGTTGAAATAAATCATGTGCTTATTTAGGCTCACCCACAGTGTTACAAGTAATTGTGTTCAGCTTGGTTTGAACAAAATAAAAAATGAAGAGTTAAAAACACAAGGTCACTTAACCTTCTTCCTGGTTGATTACCTTTAGTTAAAACTGTAATGGTTTTACTCAGCCATACTAGCAAAGTGTCTCTGGCACAAGTGGTTTTCAGAAGAAAAGCTGGACTTCCCAACAGCTCTTTCTTCTGCTTCATCCTAAAGTGCAGGAACTGTGGGAAAGGATAGCAAGCCTTCCTGTCGGTCACTGTGGAACCACTTCCCTTAGAGAGGCTAAGGCTGCGTGTATGCGGACGTGCAATCTGTTCTCAAAGTCATAGCCAGTAAACTCCTCCTGGGGGAAAAGAAAACAAAGAAAAAAACCCCAAACATGTATCTATTAGCCTCCTTCACTTCAGGATATGAAGGTAATTTTGCTATTAATGTTAAAAAAATCATGTTACAAAAGAGTCCAAAGAAAAGAGGCGAACTGGCAACTGCATATTGCAATATCCCCACATTACTCACAGCAAAGGAATTATTACAGAAATTCCAAGTTGGTAAAGAGAGCAGATTGGAGCCCATATAGTTGAAGGGCACCTGAAAGGTTCTACCAATCCAAAGACTCCAGAAAGTCCCAACAGGCCCAAGGTAGGAATCAGTTGGAACAGACAAGGAATGGAGAACTGTCATTTTCAAAATTTTTGTAGTCAAATCTTGGCTGAAAATCTTATCAAGGTTCTAATGCTCCAGGAGCTGTCAGTGATGTGGGCTCTGTGTGAAGGCTGAGCTAGCAGCACAGATCCATGGAGCGCACATAAACATGTATCATGCACATTAGTGCACATCTGCCTGACAGGAGTTGTAGATTACAGGTGAGGGACACCACCGTAACACCCACTACTCCAGCCCCAAACCCCTGAAAACACAACCTCCCAAATGCCCTTTCATCTCAGACAATTACATGAGAAAATGCCTTAGTTTTTACCTTGGCTTGGAGCAGTAAGGTTTTGCCTCTTGGCACAGTCTACAAGAAGACAAACATTGCATTGGAAACACTTTACAAATGTTACAGAAAATACTTTAAGTAAATGAACTGGTGAGACTGGAATAGCATCTCTAGCTTTGAAAAAGGTACTGAGCAGACAAAACCCTCAAATTAGGAAACTGGAAATACTAATGAGGCACCCAGGAGAAGCACTATTATAGATTTCTAGTCTTCTACAGAAAAGGTGAAATTACAGAAATTATAAAATCCTATTCCCTTCTCTTTCTTAGCAATTATGGAGCTCTAGCATGACACCCCAGCTACTACATGAAATTCTGTATAAACAGGATTCACTCACCTCTAGTTGTAGCTCTTGCTTTTCTCTACCCCATCCCACTTTATCAAAGTCAAGCATCATTTACCTCCTCATTTTCTGAGTGCCACAAGAGGGAGTTTCCTCCACATCCTTCACACGCTAAATGCTACCACAGCTCCTCCAGCCGAGGCTTGTTCAGCCCTCAAACACCCTACATGAGGCACATTCAGTTACTGTGTGCACACATTGCATGTAAAGCAGGAGGAAGAAGGGACTGCTCTCACATTCTTCACATCTTAACATACCTTCACTACCCACCACATTTTTGGGGTTTTTTAGAGACGCTTGATATGATCAAATGTAAACATGAACGTGGAAAGAAAGGCAGCAGGAATATTATGGGACTCAGACCTTCCTTCCAGGCTTCAAGGCCCAGCTCTAAGTCTTAGGGCAGCAGGGTTTTCAAAAAGAAAATTAAGTGTTAAAAGCATTTTCTAGTTCTTTCCTTTGTCTTATAGTTGTTTTTATTGAAAGATTTTCCTCTCCTTCCACCTTAAAGGGGAAGGCTCAACTCAGCTAACTAAACCTGACAACACCAAAACCAACTGAAAACAGAATCTTAAAAATATGAGATACTATCAGCCCAACTGCTTCATACACTACATACAGTGAAGAGGGGCTTCAAGTGAATACCCTATAACCACTTCCCCCCTAACCTGCCATCTGATTAATGACACAAGGTGGCATGAACTCCAAGGACTGGGGTTACACATTTGAGAGAAATGGCACCAGGAATGCTGCACAAGTTGCTCTGGTTTAAGATTCTCTGAGGTAGGGTATGTGCAAAGACCTGAACAATTAAATGTACTGTCAGCCAAGCCATTTGGCATCCTGAAGAACAAAACCCTCACTACTCAGGGTGGAAGTCAAAATGCCCACACAAACAGNTATTTTCTTCCACATCCTGAAGAACAAAACCCTCACTACTCAGGGTGGAAGTCAAAATGCCCACACAAACAGCTTTAATGGAATTTAAATGACTAAAGAAACCACTTGCTACTTTAGTAAGGCATCAAATTCTATTTGCAGAGGATAAGTACAGGTGAACTTGGAATGGCATCCAACAGGATATTAAATAGGTAAGAGAAAGACCCTAGGCATCTACCACACTAAATACCACCTGCAGGCAAGAAATCCTTGCCTACCCAGGGCATTCTGGCCAGGCCTTTCTTGCCACCAGCAAGAAAATTGTGATCTAAAACACATTCCATTTCTTGGATTAAATCCCCTTCCCCCACAAAGTTGTAAGATTCTGTATGGTAAGTATAAAACAAATTTTTAAAACTTCATAAGCACAGCCACCTATAAACTTTGTTTCATGCTTTGCATAGTGGTATGTTGACTGCTTCCACTACTTTTCTAAGTTTAAAAATAGGTCATGCTGTTACCTCTGGATTGTCTAAGAGGATACAGCCAAGTTCATAGCAAGCATATGGCTGGACGTACAAGTTGCTCTGACGGCAGAGTTCATCTTTAGCAGCTCGCTGAAAGTACTGTAAAAATGAAAGGAAAAAAAGAAACCAAGACTGCAGAGGTACATTAAAATTGACTGGTTGTTACTTCAAAACAATGCAGAAGCAACATTCAACTTTAGTCTGTAGAAATTAGCCAAAGCTAAAATGAGAATACATTAAAAATTTACAGTGGTATATATTCCTAGCTGTTTTTATCAACACTACTATGTCAAGGCAAAATTATTTGTTTGGATTTTTACCAAATATTATAGTGACTGATTCAAGAGTTTTCCATCTTCATACTGAAAAACATATTAGCTCTAACAAGAAACTGGCATCAAAGATCGAAGTACCCATATTATTTAAGGTATGTTTGAGAGAAATGGGGCAAGTGAAAGGAGGGTTTAAAGCCAGCATCTTGCTGCTTATATGAATAGCACTCTGTTTTAGGGAGGAAAAAGGAGAGTTGTACCTACAGATCAAAGCCTGGAATAGTGGCAAAATTATTCTTTGGTATGTGCTAATAATCAAACCCCTCTTTCTAACATGTCCAGAGAAGAAGCAGCAAACCTGTGCCTTCAAAAGGTCAATCTCCAAGATACTTTTAAAAAAATTAATTTTCTTTGGTGGACAAAAGTACATCTAGCAGAGCAAGAACTTCTCTTATTCTTCCCAGCTTCCCCTTAACTCTTGTTACTACAAACCACTTTAACTGCCATGTTCACTCAACAAAGCCAACTACTTTCACAGCACAGAATATAATGAAGACCTGTTAAATCAGAAGATTTTTGAAGAAACTCTGTTAGAATTCACAAACCAGAATGATCAATGACACTGGAAAACTAATGACTTGCTTAACACTCTTACTCAAAAGTATTCACAGTTTTTAAAAGAATAGTTTATAACATAGAAATAATGGTGGAAATTACCATTTAACTACTTACCTGAACAGCATCTTCAGAATTTCCTAAACATTTGTGTATGGCACCAAGAAGCAAATTCCTCAAACCAGCAGCTGATGAATCATCCACATCATGACAAGCTTAATGAAAAGATTCCAGTAAACAAGGTAGATTGAAATACTTAGGCAAGAACCGTGATTTACATTGTCTTTTAGTCTGATATTTAGATTTTGCCAGAAAAAGGAGATGCTAGTAACATTAACAGAAAGCCAAATAAGTTGTTTTCTTTTACATACAATCCATTCTGTATGAACCTCATCAAGAAATCCATCACTCATGAGAGCATTCCTAACAGGAATGAAGGGGTTGAAGTCAAAGGTAGTTGGTGTGTTCCTCTCACAAGAGGAGGATTGATCTCTGCTGGTCTTTGAAATATCCACTAAAAGGTAAAGTTAAGAAACAATCACCTCATTCTGGTTACAAGACACTGGTTTGTCCCACATATTGAAAGAAAAACAGTACAAGTTACAAGGAGCACAGGGCAAGCAATTCAGACAAACCTGATTTTTTTCTGAACTGAAGCCAAGTGACAGACGCACAAAAATTTGTACTGGACTTAAGAACCCAGCCTAGGGTGTTTTGGCATCATAATTTTCAGTGATGATGGGAAGATAAGGTTAATTTGCCAGACCTTAGCTGGTCCACAATCCAGGGACAGACTGTGCCTCAGCTGAGTAGTGCCCTGTTTCCAGGAGAAACTGAATCACAAAGCATGAAACCCTTTCTAAACTAATCAGACTCCATTTTGATCAAGCTTATTAGTACCAGCTCCGCTAAATCAAGGCAAGTTCCATGAGGAGCCATTTGCACTTGCCCACACCAGCATCTCCAGGAAGGAGAGAGTACAGGGCTTTTCATCCCATAACTGCTGTGTCTGGAGCAGTGCTGCTCCCTAAACATTTTGCTTCACAGCATAAACCCTGCCAGATCTTAACCAGCTCTGCATTCACAACACAAACAAGCCACAGCCCAAAGAAGCCACCTATGGATAACTATAAGGTGGCTTCATGAAGTATTACCACTGTCAGCTCTCACATGGATTACAAGTCTCAAGTTACTTGGCATTTTACTTACAGAGGTGCAATTGGATACAAATTAATTCCTTTAAGTCACGTTCTAGCCCTGAGGAAAAGCTTGGATATCCACCCCAACAAATTACAATACAATTGCTCAGGACAAGAGGAAACAAATGTGGAAAAAAAGACCCCTATTAGTCATATATTTGAAATACACATAAGGTGCAGAAATAACACTCACTGCACAGAAAACCTTCAACTAGGCATGGCTGATGCAGACATATTTGTCAGCATCAAACTTAAAAGCAGTGTATCTCTGAATTTGAACCTATACTGCTATTTCACATTAAAATGTGAACTACTGACTGGAAGCTTACACAAGGGAGACCTATACTGCCTCTGAGTGTGCAGGAGAGAATACAAATTCCTTACACCCTCTAAAGCTGACTGCTCTGAAGGCAAACGACAGCCAAAAAAAATGCTCAAATTTATTCTGATTTAAGTAAATCTGATTTTAAAGCCTACCATTACCTTTGTGACTAGAAAACTAGGGATCTGAATACAACCCACTGCCATCATGCAATTTAAATGGACAAAATATCTCAAATTAGAACTGGAACAAACACCCCTAGTAGTCCTGACTCTTGACTTCAAGACTGGAGTTTTCTAGCTTAACATGAAAATTGTGTACAATCCCCAAAATTTCATGACTACAAAAAAAAAGCACCCCATGGCAGACAATTTTTGTTTTATTTTCTAAATGAGCAGGTAATAATCAGAGGATTTTAGAATGGTTTGGGTTGGAAGATTCTTGAAGACCACCTAGTTCCAGCCCCCTGCCATAGGCAGGGACACCTTTCACTAGACCAGGTTGCTCAGAGCTTTGTCCAGCCTGTCCTGGAACACTCACAGCTTCCCTGGGCAACCTGCTCCAGTGCCTCACCACCCTCACATTAATTTCTTCTTAATATCTAATCTAAATCCACCTTCTTTCTGTTTAAAGCCATTCCCCTGTGTCCTGTCACTCCCCGCCCTTGTAAAAAGTCCCTCCCCAGCTCTCTTGCAGGTCCCCTTAAGAACAGAAATTTTCTCTAAGGACTGCCTGAAGGCTTCTCTTCTCCAGGCTGAACATCCCAAACTCTCTCAGCTGTCCTCATAGGAGAGGTGCTCCAGCCCTCTGATAATCTGTGTGTCCCTCCTCTGGACCTGCTCCAACAAGTCCATGTCTTTCTGGTGCTAAGCACCTCAGACCTGGACAGAGCACTCCAGGTGGGATCTCACCAGAGCAGAGCAGAGCAGAGGGGCAGAATCACCTTCCTGGACCTGCTGGCCACACTCCTTTGGATGCAGCCCAGGATTCAGTCAATGGGCTGCCAATGCACATTGCCAGGTCATGTTGAGCTTCTCTTCAACCACCACGAAACTGTTTGCAGAATGCAAACAAGAGTGATAGCTGGATGGAGTGAGAAGCACTGAACACTTCATGATACACACTGCTACCATAAGCTTCACATGACAGACACCCAAAGGCAGCTGGAGACTAAGGAAGAGGCAACCACTCACCACTAAGAAGGTCCCAGGGCAAAGAGAACACCTATCATGTCATAGATAACCTCACAAGCTACCTATTTCCTCTTAGAAGAAAACTGACATGCAGGAATGAATTGGTGGGTTTTATTTTTTTTTCTATTTTGTTACCAGGTTTACATGAGTTACATTTTGCTTAGTGACTTGGAACAGTAACTATCATGCTATTGTTTCATTTTAAACAATGATTAACAAATGGCTATATGCAACAGGCAGTTACAACTTCTCCCAAAAATTTGTAAAAATGAAGCATTATGCTGAATAGTAATGGATATTCTAACTAGAATAATAACTATTCTTTTGTTACTCACCTGTATTTTGCTATGACACACGCACACGAGTTAAAATTTTCATGCTACTGCGATTAGCTACTCCACACAACCCCATAAAATCACACCTCTCATTTTAAAATGTAAATAAATAAATCAAGAAGCAATATATACCTTGACTCATATGCTGTAAGTTTGAGAGGGAACAGTTTGGTAGGGCTTTCCATAAGTATAACACTTCAATGGATGCCAGGACACAGAGCTCTTTGGTTGGCATTTGTTTCCTAAATCTATCTGCCTGCAAAGGGGGAGAAAGAAGAAATGGAGATCCATCATTTGTTCTTTTAGAAGGAACATCTAAATGTTCCCTCTATGTATCACAATGTATCACAAACACTAATTTTAACTTTGTATTTTAACTTGTAATTTTAACTAATTTAATTTTGTATTATAAAGTCACCCAACAATTTTATGAAAATAAAGTCAGTGATAACTTAGCCTAAAGATTTTAAGACTAAAAATCAAAATCTTTCAACTAATTTCAGGGCTTACATATTGATCAAAATTAAAACCTCCTTCTATGCAGCCCGGGTTTTACTGTATTTCACAGTCCCAATACACACTGACTGGGTGCTGAGACAGTACCATCTGCAAGATCATCAGCTGAGAGCTATTTCCTAGACAACTCCTAGCTCTCCAAAACAACTAAGGCTTTCACAAACAAGACAAAAAGGAGTTAGAAAGGCAAAACTGAAGGAAAATTACCAAAGCAACTACAGTATCATGTATTTTTATCTTTAATAATTACTTTAGTTGGAGAGTGAATAGCTAATTCACATTTCCTTTGTTAGGTCCTTCAAATGACACTATTCTTTTTCCACCCTATTCCTTCCCACAAATTCTACAGAAGCAGCACAGCAGGGAAGAGATACATCCTGCTAAAGAAAACACTGAACTAACAATTGAACTGCATCAAACTGTACCAAAACAAGTCAGCCTATGCAAAAACGAACCTTTTTCACTGAAAATTGTTCAATCTGATTATTTTTTCTTTTGAAAAGCTTCTGAACTTCCTTGAACACATTCTGAGCACCATTGACATCACCAGTGGCTCCTTGACACACTGCAGGAATATAGAAACAAAAATACATTAACAGTACTGGGATATGAAACAGGAAAAATTAAGATTAGATATCAGATGGTCACAGAGAAAAACCTCCATACACTCACCTCCAGGAAGTTATCTAGATCGAGGATTTGACCAACATGGTAACCTCAACTCCCCCAAGTACCCTCTGTGTTCATTAAAAAGTCAGTACTACTTTCATACCCATTAAAGGAAGCAATACCACCAAGCCTGTGAAGTGGTAATAATTCTGTCTACACAGAGAGGGGTGCACAGACAGGCAGGTACATGTACGAACACGCAAGTGTTCATTATGGAAACAAACACAATTGTCCAAGTCAAGCCTGGCACAAAGCTTCATGTGCAGCAGGCACTGTGGAAGGCACTACATGCACCAGCAAGTTTCCCAAGTGAAACCAGTGCCAAAATCTTACCACATCACTGACTCCCCATTTACCCAGCACCCTGGAGACACTCACCTGCTGTTAAATAAGCATAGTAGCACTGGGACCACCTGGATTCGTTTTTAAGCCTTTCGAAGGATTCAAACGCGTCTTTGAAGTTCATCTCTATCATGCTGCACCATCCTAAAAGCAACACTGATTTAACTTCAGGGAAAGTACAGTAATTCAAAGCCAGTGTCAACATTATGGAAACACACTGTTCTGTTTGTTGTCTTATGAGAGCTGGGGCATGTTTAACAACTATAAAGGTAACTGGAAAATTAAAACCAAAAAGGACATACATTTAAAGTCTGGTTTAAATTTACTGGGACGTTTTGAATTAGAAGATTTCATAGGAAATAATGAATCCACATTTCAGAGCAGAACAAAATTATATACCAAAAGCTCTCATTTTTAAAATTTAGATAGTACATTTTGTAGCATGTTGAAACTTAAAAAGCTACTACTTTTTCCATTATTATTTTCTACTGTGACAAGATCCCATTTAAAGCTTGAAGCAACCTATCTTCTCCACTATAAGACTTGTATGCAAATTAAGACCATATAGCATATCCTGCTATTGACAGAAGGAAATGAACACAAAATACAGACCCTGCAAACTGTGAAGCTTCACTAAACTGATTAGTTTTTGGTATAGAAACGATGAATCCATATAAAAGTCAGATTAATTTATTTCTGATTTTAAATTATACTCAGTAGGTTAACAATTTGCCCTTGATTCCACAGTCTACTCTCTGATTTTGCATCACCTTGTACTTGCAGATAGTTTTATTATTAAAAAGTGTTATATTTTCCTTGTCTAAACAAGAAGATTATTACCATAATCTACCCAAGACAAAGGCCAGTAATCTAAAACCTTTTGTAAATCCTAGTAAAAAGTCTCCAGTTTGTTTACTGAAGCTGCCAGTCAAAACTTGGAAGTGAGCTATTTATGGTGTAAACACATCCAACGTACCTATTTCATATAAGCAGACATGTTGAATCTCCCTTTGGTCTGTTGCAAGTTCCAAAGCAGTATGAAATGAGGTCAAGGCACTATTAATCTGACACTAACAAAGGTGAAAGAAAAAGAAAAAAAATCAGACACCTGAGATGTAATTTTTTTTTTATAATTTAATAATGATAAAGCAACATTTGTATTTCTTTTAATAGGTAGTTAATAAAAACTAGAGTAGAGGAGTTTAGTAGTAATAGCAGCCAGGTCAGATCATGTCTCAACCTTCAATCTTAAAAACCAGTCACTATATTCCTCCTATGTGCTATTAAGTCCAAAATTCATTGGGTTTGTGCAGTAAGCTTTTAAGTGATCTCACTTCTACTTTTACTAGTCATTCCACCTTTAAAAGTCAGATTTTTAGCATCTGCTAATGAAGTTTACCTTTCTGCACAAGAGGATACCTTTAGTGTTTGATTTAATTTATTTTGAACTTTTCACCTCTTCCCATATGCCTCAGAAACCCCTTTAAGCAACAGTTTATAGAGAATCCATAAATGCTGCATGACATGTAAGAAGATAAAAAAGCACACGAGAGAAAAAACATTTTGATAAAATCATTAGCCAACAACAGCTTAGCAAAAAGAGCTGACATTTCTCCAAGACCCAGAATGATAGTTCTTTTGACAACCTGGTCTTCTAAGTCTGGGATGGGACTTCTTAGTCTGGGATGGGAGGGAATGAAAATCAATATTTAATTAAACATACTATATATTCCAATGCAGCCTATACTAGCTTTAATAGTGTTCTTGTATTTATTATCACATATATTTAGTAAAATTTATACAACAGAAGAATTTTTAAGCCTCTCTGTGCTGACTAAGCATGGGAGCAAAAGATATTCTTGAAAATGCAAACTCATCATCTATGCCAGCATAACCGAATTCAAAAATCTGCAGCATTGTAGCTTAAGCCCAGGCACAGACAGAGCTCTGAAATTATTGTATTAGGTTTTCTCCTTTGTCTCATCAGGGAAAACTGGTTTAGTTGCTAAGGAATGATTTAACTGTAAATAATACACATTGCATCAAGACATCCCAACTGCCTGCACAGGAAGCCTCAGCTGTATGAATATAAACACTGTACACTTGGAAAGGACAACAGTGACTGAAATAAGATGCTTGTTGGCAAAGCAGAAGAATATACAACACAGAAAGACAGGTGAGTTATATTTGCCCTCAAAATTGTGAGGGGCCTGGCCAGGTACACCTTGTTCACTTCTGTAACAGCACATTCTCCCCACTACACATGATTCCACAGATGCTGCATCACCCCAACACAACTCTCCAGAAAGTAACTGCTATGGGCCCAGTCTTGCAGAAAAAAAAAAAAATTAAATAACATCAGCTTAGAACTTTATTTTTGTGCTAGGAATTCAAAAGCTCTGTAAATGTACATTTTCATACACTGTCTTCTACACCCCTAACCATTCTGAAATAGAAATCACTTATTCCATACAATTACTGGCAATCAACTCATTGTCTGCAATGCTGTACACCTGCCTGGGCAGCACAGGAAATACCGACCACCTAGCAATATACAAGTCCAGTTTGTTGAATATTCAAACCTTCTATATATCCCACCTCTCTTAGCTCCCTAGATCTCTGAAGTGTTTTGATATCTGCCTAAGCTTTCCTTCAGCACCAAGCTCATTTAAGTATGTTTCAGAGACATTCATTAATAATTAAAGTTTCAATCATCTCCAGGGATTGCAGCATCACCCTGGAATGTGAATTACTACTCTTGGTGTTAATTCTTAAATTAATTACTTTCTGTTTACTGCTTAAAAGAACAAACAAAAGTAATTATAAAGTCCTAAGAGTCTGCAAGTGTAACATCCTGGCTGCACCTGAAATTGATGCTCTTGTGATTTATAAATATATATACACACACACACTTGTAATTCCTTCAACAGGCATCACTCACATCTCTTTTGGACATAATACAAAGACAAAAAAAAAACAACCCATAAAATATGTAGTATACAGAACTACAAAAGCATGAAGAGGATTAATAAACCAAATGTGAGAAGCCTAGTCAGTCTTACATTTCTGGACTTCAGATTAGAACTAAAAGCACCCCAACCCAACAACTAAGCATCTACAGAGCTTACCAAGACAAGGCAGCTTGCCAAGACAGCATGCATTTCCCAAGAGTTGTTCTGAAATCTCAGCACACTTTCCCTCCCTCAGAACTTCTCTACTCTCAATCACCACTCTGAATTCATAAAGCGTTTAAGAAGTCATGCTCAGAAATAAGGGAAAACCAAAAATCAACTTCTAAAAGCTAACAATTTACACCAGAGGACGTTATATCGATGTTTCAAAGACTATATTTTCTATTCCTTAACACACTAAAACCTATTTTTCCTTAGACAAGTCACAAAATCAAACTAGAATAAAACTAGGATATTGTATTTTATAGGAACAAGTAACTAGAAAAGTCAGCACAATTCCTGAAAATAAACCTTGATGTTAGGCATACTCTGCAATTTTTTTTACTTTAGACACTACTGTGATTTTCTTCCAGAAGGTCCATTTAAGACTTCTCAATGATTGTTATTACTCTTGTCCTCAGTCTGCTTTTCTGTACCACACCTTCTCACCTCTAAATAAGAATGATGGCGCTGATACCATAACATCTACAAAAGGTAACTGAAAAGCAGGAGTGATTGTAGGCATTACATTTAAGCACATCTTGCCACTGCACATTTTCTGCAGCCTGCTCATCAATCACACTTTAGCACACCTGCAAGTACCACTGGTGCTCTGCCTGTCAGCTGGAGTATTTGGTACTATTCCCTTCAGACTATTTACATGCACCTACACCTACGGAAAATACGGGTCAAGCCTCAGAACCTGAGGGTTTTTTTTGCAGCCAGAAATTTCCTGTTGTTTATATATATTATATACATATATTTTACATACATATATATATATATAATATATATATATACACACATGCAACACACACATAGAGGGAGTCTGCTCCTAATTAAAGCCAAGCAAACCTTGTCCAGTTCATGACTTTGCCAAACAATTTATTTTTACTTTATATCCTTAATTCTCTCCACATGAAGCTATCAATCTATTAAACTACTGCTGAGGGGCATGATTGTAAAAGATTTTAAACAGTGTTGCTTACTAGGAAAAAAAAAAGAAAGCAACACTGGAGGCTGAAAAGCAGAAATGGGTAAGATCCAGAACACCACCTCTCACTCTTGCCCTTTCCTATGCTACCACCATGCCCATCTTCCCCTACTGGCTACAAACCACACCTGAATAGTGTGAGTACTGGTTTCAAAATTAAACTGGTATTTATTAACATCATTCTAGTATCAGACAATACACATATAGAATGTGGGTGGCAGTATTTTTACTTTCACAGTAATAAGAAACGTCCACAGACAGAGCCAGAAACTCTGTATTTCAGACCATATTTCAGTGGGTTTTAGTTGTTACTATACCATCTATATTTTTATATACCTTTTAGGCCCTAAGTATAAAACATAATTCTCACTTGTCTGCAGTAGTTTAAGCTTCCATGAAATATCACTACCAGCTTTAAAGGAAAGTTATTTCAGAGACAGAAATTGTCAGACCTTCACAAAAAAATACTTGTGAGGCTGGAATATGTACCATATAATCACAAATCAAGCACAGAAATGTCCGTAAAAGCAGCCCTACTGAATTATGCAAAAGTCAGTAAAAATGCTACTTTTAATACACAGTCTCTTAGCCTACTCTTTGGAAAGAAAAAAGACATTTGATCAGCCTAGCAGTGCAACCTTTAACTTTCTGCTGCACTTTCATTCCAGCCTTTCCAGATCATCCTCCTTTCTTTTCCCTTAACTCACTCAATTCAATAGTCTACAAATGCTTTCAGATTTTTTTCTCAAAAATGTGAATCTGGGGGGAAAAAAGCCCATAGCTAATCTGCTCCACTTTTATCACACCTGTAAGGCTACTTCTTCGAAAACTGAAGTCTGGTAAGGGTTTTACTGACTAATATCTGTTCATGCTTTTTGGGGCACAAAGGATTATTCAGTCCCATGCTGTTCATTTATCTTTTATAGACAGAAAGGTTTCACAGAGACAGTGCTTTCTCCTTGACTGCCTTCCTTGGCAATTTCCTCCTTTGTCAGATTTGTGACTCACTGTCCAGTCCTGAATTACTGCTCCTGCCTTTTCAACAGTTTCCCTTCCCAACAGTCTCCAGGTGTCCATGGGCTGAACTATGCTCCTTACTGTTTTTTTCTCCATAGAAAAGAAAAGACACATACATACAGTATGAAGGCTTCCAAATGGAAGCTGAATATACCATCAGCTGAAGGCTACAAAAAATGTATGCAGGATCAAAGGAAAAAAATTTGATGGACTGAGTGTTAGCAGGCCCTAATGCAAACCCTACAACCATAAATGGAACACACAAGGTCTTCTGAGTAACATCTAAGGGGCTTTTTATGCATCTGTACTATTATATTGTGTCACAGAGCTGTTAAAAGATAGATGTAAAAGAAGGGCTCTAAAGTATATAGGCTTCAGCTCAAGGTATATTTTTAAGTGCATATAGGTTAAAATACAATTCTGGTAAGCCACCTGGAATAATATCCCACGCCCAATGGAAAGAATTTAAACCTACCTGTGCACTAACAGTTTCAAGGAAGGCCAAATAAGCACTTCCTAGGCTTTGCAAGAGCTCTCCTCACCCACCTTAGAAATGAGGAGGAAATTACAACTCAGCATATTAGCCTGTAATGTGAGTGTGTCTGTGCACTTCTGGTTCACAACCACAGAATCATTTAGGTTGAAAGAAACCTCCAAGATCAGTCCAACCTTTGACCAATCACCACCCTGTCAACTAAACCACAACACTAAGAACCACATCCAGTGATTTCTTGAATACCTTCAGGGAGAGCAATCCTACCACCTCCCTGCACAGTTTATTCCAATGCTTAACAACCCTTTCTGTGAATAAATTACTCCTGATCTCCAACTTGAACCTCCCCTAGCTCAGCTTGAGGCCATGTCCCTCGTGCTATCACTCACTGCCTGGGAGAAGGGATCGATCCCCAGCTGGCTACACCCCCCTTCCAGGCAGCTGTAGAGAGTGGTAAGGTCACCCCTAAGCTCCAGACTAAACAATCCCAGCTCCCTCAGCTGCTCCTCAAAGACTCATGCTCCAGACCCTTCACCAGTTGTGCTGCCCTTCTCTGGACTCACCAACAGCCTCAATGTCTGTCTTGAGTTGAGGGGCCCAGGACTGGGCACTAGCCCAGGTGAGGCCTCACCAGTGTCCCCTCCCAGGGGGACAGTCCCTGCCCTGGACACACCAGCATGCAATGGATGCTCCAAGACCAATGCCCAGATTCAGGACACAGGCAAACCAAGGCAGAAACCCAGTGCAGCTCCCCATACCACTGCCACCAGTCACATTCCTTCCTTCACTACTATGCCAACAGCATTTAAGCAAATTAAGCTGGAAAAGTCCTACCAAAATCCAGAAGAGCCCAAGACACCTTAACTGGAACATTCGGACACAGCAAGAACCTCTGTGACAAAGCACCACTCGGAACAAAGAAAAGATAGGGGGAGGGGGAAGAGGCTGCTGAATGGAAAAGCTCTCATGACAACACACACATGAATAGCAAAGGGACATTTTAATTCCTGCCAGTAACCAAAAAGCTTTCTGCTGACTAAGGGCATGGCTACACAGCATAATGCACAGCATTCTGCCTGCCTGAGCTAACTAACTTAGTTAACATGGCCACACTGTCTCCATTCACTTGGAGCTAAACTTCACTATCTCCATACAGTATTTGTGCATTAAATAATGCAGTAAGATTACATTTAAACAACTTTCCTTTGAAAGATTACAGTTCTCCAGAAAGGGACTAACTACACAAAACTGACACTTATCCCAAATATATCCTCTTTCTTTACATATACACACAATTTATTAATAACTTATGTTTAGACTTTTGCCATAACTTGCCCTGAAAGTCAGAAGAATCATCTGAATTTTATTCCTCATTACATTAAAATACCAAGTTATAACCTGCATTCATTGTGTAGTTATTCCCAACAAATTTGATTTTTTACCATAAGAATGGAACAGGCATATAAATGAATAAAACCCATTAAGATCTCTCCTACTCAGGCAACAGCAATACTTTCCCAAGAGCGACAACTTGCCTGTGACAATGTAATTCCCAAAATGCACCACTGCTTTCAAAAACACAGCAAAAAAAGAAAAACAATGTTCAAATGCCATGCAGGAATATGCCTGCAAATCTGAAAGGGCACTGAAGCCTGTTCCTCTGTTCTGTTACTACCTCTCTGAAAATACTGAGCTACATTTGAAAGATTTAGCTGCAAATCTAACAAAGAACGACCACCAATATCAACATCTCAATTAGCTCTTGTAATTATAATGTTGACGTGAAGGGTTTGAACATTCTGGGCTTCTGCTTTTGTGTTAGGTTTTTTGGTTCATGTAATTGCTCAGAAAATATTCTGGTCTGATAAAAGCAGCAGCTAGGAGTTGAGTAGTACTTCAAACAGATTCTTAGAGAATAATTCAGCCAAAATCCACAAGGCTGCTGCAGAGTTTGAATAATGCTTTGCAATAGCATTCACAAACACATTTTCAGTGAATACATTTCTGCTCAGGTCACAGCTCACCCTTAGTAACAGAAAACATCCTGGTGTGACCTCTGAAAGGCAAAGTAGTTATTTAAGGGAAACTACTGCAGAGAATTAGCTGTATATGAACAACACATAAAACAGAGGAAGAGAAATACTATGTACTCAGCAGATAATATTCAATTTTAGCTTAACAAGCAAAACTGAAATAGCTCAAGAAATTTGAGTGTCTAAATGCACTTCCTTTCAGCACAGAGTTGCAGAAGTATCAAGTAGCCAAAAAATAATTCCAAAATGTCATTAATTCAGATAGATCTAGTGGAAGAGCAAGTTTTGCATGTGAACTTGAAACTAGGAAGGACTTAATCCAATCTTTCTTATCTTTCCATATACCTGTATCTTTAGCCACAATCTGCTGAAGCTTGCACAGTTCATTCACATCAGAAAAACATTAAGAAATTATCAGAAGAAAAATCAGTCTAAAGGATGAAAATGTGCAATACCTCTAATCGCTGTATCCTTCCCTTGAAGAACATGAACAGAGAAGAATTTGGATATGCAGATTCTTTTTTGGCAAGAATTTCTTTTGCCTCCTTCAATCCTGCCTTGTTATCGCTGCCATCAAGGGCAAAAAAGGGACGAACAACTGTGTGGTACCACAACAGAGCTAATCTAAAAGAAATGTAAGAGTAAAAAGGATTACAGCTTGTAAACAGAAATTTAAGGATAACATTCTACACAGACAAACTTTTAAATTATTCTGGGAGACAAAGATATATATGAATCTTGTATTATACAATTTGGCTTTATACTTTAAACACATACTACTGCCAAACAGCAACGTACTCCTAAACTGCACCTGAACACACAATTCAGTGCACGTTACCCAAAGGCAAAATAACAACTGAGCTCATAGCATCACAGCAGTTGAGCCTTTAGAACTCAGTAGATTTTAGAAAAGAAAAACCCACAATAAAGCTTTGAAAATTAGCTCTTCATTAAAGAGGGAAACAAAAAAAGCCAAACAAAAAAAAAACCACAAACCAAACAAAAACCCCAAAACCAAACAACAAAAAAGACCCCAACAAAAATCAACAAAAACCCTGAACACACACCAGCAAACACTGCTGAAATCAATGTGAAAAAGGAATACATTCTGTGTTCAGAAGGGCAGATATTTACACGACCTACATCACTCCTGGAAACAAAGGCAGAGCACAAATGTTTCCAAGACTATTTGAAGGAGGAAACATTCCCCAAATATATCATTTTTCTCCTCCAGAAAGGAGAAAGATCAATAGAAATATTTAATCCTGAGCTTTCTGAAACAAACAGAATGCCATTCTTCTCCTGAAGCAGAAAAGACTTCAGCTCTGCTGTCGTGTTTCAAAACTGACACCTGATGGTACCTGCAGTAGGTCCAGTAATAAAAGCAATAATTTGTCGATATCTGTAGATAATGGAATAATAAAGCCATTTATGAGGGCAGTTTAAATTAGGACTGGCCAATCCTTCAGCTCTTGAAAAGACCTGAGTGCAGTATGAAGTCTTGGGAAAAAGAGTAAACAAAAAATACTCCCTTAAAAATACTATAAGGAACATCTCATTTCACTGAGATGTTAAAGGAAACAAACAAACAAACAAACAAACAAGAATAAAAAAAAACCACCCCAAAAAAATTAAAACTATTGAAAATGTTTTGTTTTAGTAGTAAGAAAAAATGGTTAAATAAGACCAGTGACTCATACTAAGTAGTATACTCTCCACAGCAGAGAATGTAACTCAGGTAAATTCATACAGCCTTCAGGAGGAGTTTTTATTTACTCTGCTGACATTTAAATTACAGGACATTAGAACTGCAGGTACTGAAGAATACAGCAAAATACTGACCCAAACCCCAAATACATGTAAATAATTAACAGCAGAGATCTCATACATTAGTGAGTGATGAATTTACTAAACCATGGTATGTTAAACAACAAACTACCAGTTTATTTTACCTGCTGTTGTTTCCTTTAAAGCAACATGACTTTTTGGTTTTGATTTTTTCCCAGTTACTTACTTTTAGTACTAAGTTATCTACCAAAGCATTTCAATATAGCTACTCACGTAGCTAAAGGGGCCTTCATGTCCTTACTTTCACTTGCATACATCAGTGAGGAAAGCCCCTGTAGGCGGTCTCCAGGAAAACCCAGCAGGTTGATGATTTTGAGCAGGTTTGGGGGCACCATGGATATGCAAAGATGAAAAAGTCCATATCCAAAGCTAACAGCACCTTTCAGTCTGTTTAGCGAATCCTCCGTTACACCTTCTGCAGCAATATGATTATCATTTGCAGCATCAGAAGTCAAGGATTCCTGAGTTGTTTTCTTCTGATATATTTCCTGAAGTGTATTAATGTCCGTATAGCACTTATTGTAAATTTTCCAGGCTTTTCGGAGTATCCACCCACCTTTTATGTATGCTAAAAAAAAAAATCAAGGAAGAAAGAAATACTTCAAGGACATATTTCAGAAGCGGTACATCCTAAGTAGTAATTGCTATTTTCCAAGCCCAAGATGCTCTCTCTATTTGCAAAAGCTTAGTGTATAAAGGATTTTGTAATAGCTACTGTTCCCTCAGAGAGGTCTTGCAGAGTGGGCACTACGAACTCCAGCGTGTACAACCACAGACTTTAGAGCAGCACACGACACAAAGGCGCCTCCGGTCAGTGATGTGGCAGTACAGCTGTCAGAGAGGAAGAGAGCAAGCAAAGAACTCAAGTGCTGGATTTTGCTCCACTACAGGGTACAGATGAAACAGCTGCCTAGCAAACAGAGAGAAGCAAACCTCAAAAGAGATTACACCTCCTCTCTTAATCCCAAATTGTGTTAAAACACAGTCGATGGGAAAAAACCAAGAAAAGCCTTTCCTTTGGGTTAGACAGTAAGATTTTCAACATTATCACTCCCCTGCCCTTTGTATGAACACAGTGCCCTACAATTAAGGAAAGAAAAAGAAAACACACAAAAATTACATGGTTTTAAAGTATTTTTCAGATGCGTAACTTCCTCAATTTCAAAACCAATGTGGGTATGTGAATTTCCCTAGAAATCTGGTCTTGAGCATTCTTGTTTGAGAATGACAGCATTCTCAGTCTGCAATCTTTATAGCAGGGTAAAGAAAGGCCCAACATCAAAAGATGAAGATGTTCAATTTGCCTGTTTACACAGCAATCATCTTTGTTATAAGCACACCTCTTCTCTTAATAATGATAAGTGTTAAACCTGAAACAAAAAATACCCTTGCACACACTAGCTGTAAAAACAGACACCAGCATTTTGGCTGTGACAGGGCCCTGAGAGATGGGAACTGCAGTGACAAAGACTCACTAAAAATAAAATAAAAACATGGTTATAGAAGCAGTGTTCTAAAATATAGCCAGATTTGCAAGGATCAGTGTTATAACTAATGCCAGAATTAGACCATAACAGGTGGGGTGTGTCAAAGAAAAGCAAGATGCTATTAATATCAAACAACTCTATAAAAGCCTTTGATGCCTTTGACAAGAAATCTCCTAAATCACAAAAAAAGCCCAACATTTCTAGAGAAAGTAATGTCACAGACTAGACTGCCTCTTTTTGAATTCTTGTTATATGAAGAGGGCATGAAGCTTGTTTGATAGTCTTAAAAAACGGTACTGAAAGACTGTAAAATTCTCAGTTATGACAGAAGGGTTCTGTCAACATGAACTTGGAAGTTTTGAAAAAGCAATGAATCCTCTCTCTTGAGATCAGTATTAAAGCCTTAGAATAAAAAAGGAACACCCCAATCTTGATTCAGTTGCATTACAAGACTAATATTACTCCCAATTTTAAGCAATTAGGTCACTTTTTGGCTGCACAGAGTACTTTAAAAGTTACGTGGTTCACCACAAGATGAATGCTCACACAACTATGCACAGCAGTGCAGCACACAGGTAATCAGAAAACCCCACATCTTACTTATCCTACAGATAAGTATTTCTGCCAATGCAAGCATGAAATGGAAAAGATGTGGTATGGTGAAAAAAAAGGTATAGTTTTACACTTTACTTCCATTGGTGTGCAGTCATTAATAATTCACAAGCACAGCATAACCATAATTGATATGGTATTGTTATACCAATATAAAATAATCCAACAAATTAAAACAAGGAAGTTCTGACTTTTTAGACATAAAAATTAAATCAAGCAAAACCACTGAGTTGATTTCCCCACATGAAAATAGTCAGACCCATGGCAGCAGTGGTAAACACTAAGAAAAGGTAGTTCAGTATTTCCAGGGGAAGCTAATGTCATTTGGTCTGCCAACAACTTTCTGATGAAACTATTTCTAATACATCCATGAGGGTGGAAAAGAAAATATAAAATGTGTTAAGCATATGAGAAACCAACTTGCGTGGCATCATATGCTTCTTGTCAAACTGTTCCAGGAAGAAAAACACAAGGGATTTTTCACCCATCTACCGATCAGAAGTATTTGTCTCCTGGGGTTTTTTCCCCATGAAATTACACTAATTTCAACTATATATATATATATATATATATATATATAAACAGAAAGATAATATACTTTAAAACACAAAATAATGGATCCAACAGCTCAGCGATATCAGTAACTAGCAGTCACTGCTAGGCAGCATTTAGCTGCATGGAATTTTAACTAAAGACTTCAGGTGTATTTTTTGCTTAGTAGAATAACCCAAATATATAGCATGTTCTGCAATTCTCTACTACCCACTTCAGTTCTCTGAGCTGCAGACAAGAGAGAGGGGGAACAGAAACCACCTTCAGTTACAGCATCCAACCCAGTTATGCAGCTGCAGAATACATACTGAAACAAGGGGAAAAAGCTTCAGGAGGGAGGAAAAAAATAACCACCGCAAACAAAAACCCAGAACCGCATCAAAAATAGCAAGAAAATTCTTCTGCAGTACAACACACAAAGCAGACAGAAATATCCCCTGAATTTCTGCTAATAAGAACTGAACATATTCCTGATGCCATAGCTTGGAATAAAACAAGTCTGCACATCACAGAAAGCATTACATCCTTGACTGAAAATCTCAAGTGTTATTTTAAATAATCTGAATGTTATTTCCCCATCTCCTTTCAGCTAATCAGCAGAGCTTGGTTTGTCTGCCATCTTTTGGTCTTAATTGATTTGGTAGGAACCTGAGATACACTCCCACTTTCTATATGACCTTGACCACAGTTTCTATAAACTTACAGATAAAAGCATGTTTTAAGATTGTGCAAGAGATGCAGGAATGCAAGAAAACATCAGAAACAGCTCTGCAGTTGAAAGGAAGGGTTTGTATTCAACACGACAGGATTATCCTCTCTGGCATGCAAGGACGCACTCCGGTGACCAGAGAGCAAGAACTGATTCAGCAGTTCCATGTCCAGCACACTCATTTAAAACTGCTTTCATTGGCACTTTGTCACCTCCCTGAATTGTCATGAACAGAATACATATGGAACATCAGGATTTTCCCAGTGGCCTGGATTTAACAGCCTCTTTTATCTTGCAGGCCACAAAGCACACAGATGCTACCCATCTTCGTCCCAACTCCTCCAGCCTCTACGACAACATGCAAACTTGTCTAAGGAGAACCAATTTAATATAACTATTGGTATGGAAAAAGAAAAAAGCCCTAATTTGTAGCAATCCATCTCATTTTTCACCACTACCTACACAAAGGTGGAACACCTCTGTAAGTGTACCAATCTTGGAATGTTTCAAATGGAACTGCGCTCCTTCTTAGAAAACAATTATTTTTACCGAAAGTCATATGGTGATTTTGTGATCAAGTTTTATAGAAAAGACATGCTAAAATATATCTAAACATGAAAGCCACAGCACACCTGATAACTCTTGTTTTACAAATGAGAGCACAGCCAAGTAGACTTGACAGTCTGCTACAATTATTTGTCTTTGCAGACGATCTATCATGGATAGAGTAGATTTTCGTCCATCAACCTGTTTGGAATATACAAACACAGAGCACAGTAAAATATTAACAAAGATAATACACAATACTTGTCTGAATCTGAGAAATTTAAAAATCCAAAATTAACTGCAAGTGGTAGCATTGCTACTAAACTCAACATTTTGAAGTTCAAAACTATGCTAAAATTTCTCAGACAGATTATCAAGCAAATCCTACTTAACAGAGAAATTCTACACATATACTACCAGTTATTTTTCCCCAAGGTTCTACAAATTGTCAGAACAGATTTAAATTTCATTTAATTATTACTAAATGCATAAGACATGCAATTAACAGATACTAGACAGGAAGGGCACAGAAAAGGGTGTATGACAAGTGGCAGGGTAAATACAGTGCCTCTTAAGAGCAGAGAGTTAAGTACGACAGGTTCAACACTTTTTATCAAGCAAACTAAACACTGAAGAGAAATGGCTTCTTTTTCTGCTGTGTCACACTTGCCAGGCTGCTCACTGGATGCTTCTATACAACTACTTTAACTTGCTCTCCAGGCTTTATTCTTCCTTTATTATTTAGAATGAAACACCTAAAAAAGGAAGGAAAATTCCCTAGGAATATGCCTGGCTCAGGGCAATCTGCAGCCTCAACATCACAACTTTGGAACATTACTAGAGCATGGACGAATTAAAGTTAGCCTGAATTAGACAGGCTACGAGCTTCCCGAAATAATTTTAGCAGGTCACAAATTGTGCATGTTCAGAAAACAATTACTAACATCAATACAACCTGACACTTTAGAAGACACTTCACTCACCTGAGACTAAGTATTTTACAACAATTAGGAAATCCAAGTAAAATATTTGACTGAATTTCCAAATTTAGTATTTATCTCAACTGCTCTTCACATACAAAAAATCATCTTTTAAAGATACAAAGACGACAGAAACAAAGTTTCCAGAAAAATTTATTCACTACACAAATTATGTTCTTACATTCTTTTTAATTTTATTCTTGATTGTTTCTATAACTCCAGCTTCATCACTTTCACAAAGTTTCTCTGTAGCCTTTAAGTCATCACATGCCAGTTGCATTTTCTCCTCTTCAAATGTCATCATGGCATTCTATCAAAAACCAAGCACATTTGAATGATAAAAACCACAAATACTTTTATTTCTACAGAAGCTGTGGGACAATAAAAATTTTCATAAAAACTGGACAAGAAAACTTTTTAAACTTAAGTATTAATACACATACATCAGGGCAAATACTTCTAACACAGAAATACTGAACTAGAAAATTGAGTTCTTTACCAAAATTTCAAGACAATCAACTCAGAAAACACTAAATGCTAACCTCCATCTTAGACCTTCATATACAGTCAAACAGAATGCACTGCCAGATTACTTTAAGCAGAAGAAAAATTCCTATACATTCATTTTCAATTTTTGTTATGTAAGGCATAATTTACATCTGGGCAGGTATCTGTTTTTATTCATTCATATAAATAACAGGTCTTCAAAATCAGTAACAACAAGCAGCTATTAAGTTCTTCAAAATAATAGCCACAATCCCTCCATAGGTAAGAAGAAAAAGAAACCACATCTGACTCAAACTACTTCTGAACCAACTGAAAAAAAATTACAAAGGACAAGTAACTTCTTTTCTTGGAGCTTATTAAACAAAAGCTCTGAATGACACAGGCACACCAAGTGCTGCTGCTATATTTAGAAGAGCAGCTAAGCAAGATACTTTCAAGATCCTCTGATGCTGCACTGTGATGTTGCACTGGTTCAGCACATCAATTCAGATAAGCAAGCCTGAGAGATTCCCTGTTTCCTTCCTCCCCTACACCAACTTAAAAGGAAACATATGCCCCAGGAGGTTTCCTAACCTCTGTATTTTTCCATATTGCATACTGGAGAGAATTCATATTTATTTCATTCATAAATCATGTATTTGTGACTTATTACAACAAATTCTGTCTTTCAAAAGAGTATTACCATACATAATTTCTGGTGAGATCTAAGATGAAGCAGCAAAGTCAGAATAAGGACAGTCTAAAAAACAAGATCCAAACACTTTCTAATATACCTGCACAGTTTTTATACATGGCATTATAATTTCTAGTATTTTATGTTTTAAAAAAGCATTTAACAAACCTAACTTGTTCATTATGACTTTTTAGTCAATCAATATTCTTAGTTCTCACCTATCCAAAGTGGAAACAATGTGAATGGACTGAATTAACAACTTTCACCCAGAAGTATGGATGGAGAAATCTTCAATAGCAAAAGTTACCAGAAAAACAGACATTCATGAATTTTATTTTAATCAAGTAAATAACTCCACTGTTCACTTAAGAGAACTTTTTATTATGGCTCTGTTAATGGAACACATAAATATTTAATGCATTTAAGAAGCTGAATTGCAGAACCTTTACTTTCTATTTAAACCACATGAGTAAACAAGCTTTACATAGCATAATGCCTTGTTCTCTAGCTATGTTTAATCTATACATTTTGAAAAAAACAGTCTCATAAAAACAAAAATATTAGAGTATTATGAACACATGCATGCACATACAGCCACGAACCCCAAGAGATGTATACCCTGTGCTCTCATCTACTCACCAAAAAACTGACAAAACTGGCTCCAAAACTCATTAATGGGCTATGGTTTCTGTAAAGAAGACAAAAAAATAGTTACTATATTTGTACATATTTCCTGTAATAAAGATCCATATTGAATTCCTTGGGTTTAGCCTGTATGCTTAGAAATAAGTCTTGATGGGTGTTTTGTATCAAGTTACAAAGATATCTGCCAAACATAATGGAAACAGAAAACCAAAAGCTTCATATATTTTACTATACTGAATATATCTTACAAAAATAATTCTTCAGGTATTACGATACAGCTATTTTAAGAGAAACCACTTCCATCAAAATACATTCCGTTCAGGTCAAAAGAAAAAGCTACAAAAAATTTAAAATCTGCCAATTCTACTCTCCTCTTGTGATCCATCACTACGATTTTGTCCTAGAAGACAAATGTTAACTGGTTCTATTATGAGAGTCCCATTTCCAACTGTTTCTATGAATTTAAGTTAACCTACCTACTAAAAAAATGCATCTACTACATAATGAAGTTATTGTAATACAAGGTTCTTACAAGACTTAATAGTTTTGTAGTTGTTTCGTTTCAAGCTCAGAATCCATATCTTACTATCTTGTGTGGATCAGCTTTAAGATGCTTCAACCTATTCTGTTCACATGGCTATTCCCAAAGGGTGAAATCACAGCTGGATCAAAAAATTCAGGCAACTAAAACCATGATAATACATCAGACAGGTTTCATGAGGTTACAGTAAGGCACTTAAAAATAAATAAATAAAATGTCAGGACCTCAGTGGTACCACTGATTCACATTGTTCAGTGGTGGGCTGCCAGGTTATATAAAAACACAGAATTCCAGGATTTAAGAAGTATAATTTAGGCTACAGAAACATACATTGCTACAGTAAAGCACCTAATTTGTTTTCAACTTTATTCTACAAGCATTATATTAAAGCAGTTTTGAAATAGCAGAGGTACTTGAAAAACACCAAGAAAGAAGTATATTGCTAAAACACAAATTTCCAGTAGTGAACTTATACAATACATGAGTAGAGTTTGGCTGTTTGGTGGTTTTTTCTTTTTCCAAACAAGCAGTCAGCAATGTTTCC
Organism: Dicaeum eximium; assembly: GCA_013396995.1. NCBI lineage: Eukaryota > Metazoa > Chordata > Aves > Passeriformes > Dicaeidae > Dicaeum > Dicaeum eximium. The sequence goes on along the minus strand of VWZP01001398.1, from coordinate 234,016 downwards.
TCCACACACACACACACACACACACCTTTTCTCACTTTTGATTTAGCATAAATATCTAAAAGCAAGACCATGAACAAGAATAATGAGAAAGAAAAACAGGGGAGACAAAGCATGTTGTAACAGGAAAAACCTTCCCTTTTTATATACACTACTCAATTCTGTATATACACCTGAATGTAAGACGAATACAACTTGTCACATTTATTTTTTCCAAAGGAAAAATAGGTTGGGTACTTTCCCCTTTGTTACAGGCAACAAAGAACAGCTGCCAGTAAATGTCTCTGCTTCTCAGTACCTGGACTGTGTTCTCCCAGCAGCTGTGTCAGACAGGGCAGCAGCAATCAGCCACACAAACTGCACTTGCTGCAGCTGGCACTTCCAGCATGGACTCCTGCTGCAGAGGGCACATGGCTCCCTCCTAATCCCTTCTGCAACTCCTGAGGTGTGTGGGACCATTCAGCGGCCAGTTCTACCACCATACTCCCAGCACAACCTTCACCACACATTTCAAGGTCACTCCTGCATTATCAACACCAACTAATCTAAAACTGCAGAACAGATCAGCACAACATCACACAGATTGTTTTTATGTCTGTAAGTACTAAGCTGCATTTACATCACATTTCAAGGAAACTCGGAAATAAAGCAAATGTTTCATTTTTGTGTCTCAGACCTACGTACACAGAACATAAGCAGTTCTGGTGGGGGGGGTTAAAAATGTTAAAATAATGTTAAAAATTGAGACCGCTAACTACAGTTGAGAGCCAACTGGTCTTTAAAGAGTTCAAAATATACTGAAGCAATGAAAATTTGCCCAAGTATTCCAATGTATATTTGTCTGAGCACAGCTGAGTTTTTTCCCCAAGTGCATACTTATGTTTTTCAATTGACCTTTCAAAACTGCTTCCACACTTGCACTCTTGACACTCACTGCTACTTCTGTTCCCAATTCATCCCCCATGATCAAAGATGAAACAACAACAAAAAAATCAAGAGCCACATCGTTATTCCATCCTGAAATTATCAGAAGCTATAAAACATGAGGTAAATGTCACAGATCAGTTCTTTCAGTCACTCAATTTATAAAAAGCGTTGCCATTAAAGCACATATGGGCTGTAGCACAAAAGGACCCTGAAGCAAGGAAACACGATGCATAATATTATCCTATGCCTGGGAGATGTTTCTGTTGGAGTTTGCAATCAAAACATCAAAACTTTACTGTAGGAGTCCCCCACGCAGAGTTTGTGTCATCACTAAAGAAAACAAGGAACACTTCTAGCACATTCCTACATAGTCACTGGGTAGAGACTATTATTGCAGCTTAATGGAAGATCATTTAGTAAGGCAATTTCAGTGTTTAAAATAAAATTTTAAACAACAATCATGTTATGTGCTCAGCCTTCATGAGTATTATGTTGACTGATAAATCCTTTAACAGTTTAAGGTCATATTTTCCTTGAGAGCTAGGAAAAGTATGAAATGGCACAGTACTGTCCCAGTAAAAACTGAGGTGTGACTAATGATGACAGGAGGTTTCTGGGAAAAACAATCCCACAAAAAGCTCAAGCTCCTTGTAAGTGACCTTCAGCTTTAGACATGAAGTTTCATCCCTTTTGACAGACATCTCTAAAGTTGTTAGGAAACAAAAAAATGAGGCAGCACTTGAGAAGATACTAAAAGCAAACCAAGGGCTGCATCAATGCTGACAGGAGCTATGGAACCGAATACAAATTAACACTGGGACACTGCACTACCCAAGTTGTCCTCACAACTTTGAAAGCAGTAACCCCCATTAAGTAAAGAAAAATCTCAAGACTTTTAATTAGCTCAAAGATGAAAGGAAAAAAAATAAAATCAGTCTCCAGACATATTTTGTAAAACACAGTTGGCACTTCACCTGGGAAACTAGGACTCAGAAGGTATCTTTTTTATAAGAAACTATGTTATTAACACCATTACTGCACAATACCACAGCAAAAGGTCCTACATATCAATAAAGTTGGCATGTGTAACTAAACTTAAGTCAAAAACTTAGGAGCACTGAAGTAGAACTTTCTTGCAGACATATAAACTAGCATTACACAAGACATTGCTTCTCCCAAAAACCCTGACTGATTTGCTTCATTTCATAGCATATATTTAAGGCATTAACTCACTTTCAGAAGAAAGGTGTTCACTGTGCCCCATTTTCACACAATGATAACATTCAGGGGTTTTAAGCTTTGGTTTAATAATGCTGAGATAATACAGGCCAGTTTCACAATAAAAAAAAACATCAGAACGGAAGCACATAAAAACAAACAAATAAAATACTTCTCGGTATTTTCTTTTTTTTTTTCTACAGCTATTTCCAAGACAGTATTTCACTTCTTCACATCAGCTTCTACAGCTACTACAGCCTAGCTAAGGTTTAAATTTAGAGTAATGTAATTAACTTGCCAACACTTCCTCACTGTTTTTCTAGTCATTGCTACTTTAACCACAGTCCATCAAGAATTCCTGTCATCATGCTGAGAGTGATGCTCAGGTTGAAATAAAACAAATTAATTTTGCCTACAAAGTGGGAGAATAAAGCAAAATGGCATAATTCATCTAAGTTCACAGATAAATACAGAAGCAGGAAACGAATATTTTAAAACAAGACATATAAATATGTAAATAGAAAGGTAAGGAACTTACTGCAACAACATATAAATCCTTTGGTCATTATTCCATCACAGATTATTTTAAATTGTGTTCTAGAAATTGCTTGTAAGACTACAAACATGACAGAGCCATGTATGTACACCTCTCATCCAACACTGGTAAATTACCCATAGTAATAAAAGTGTCATGGAAGCATTACAGTGTTAAATCACATTGAGAACTGCAAATATCAGATCTAGGTTTAGTTTACATTACATAATCAGCCCAAATTTGTTTTATTAAATGAACCCTTAGCATACATTTCTATTTTTATTAGAAATACACAACCAAACGAGAAATTCAGGAATATAAGAATAATTCTGTGGCCCTGCTCTATCCAGTTTTTATCTGGTTTGTTTTGTCCTCCTGCAAATTAATGGGAGATTGTTTTACTCTTCAGGCTTTGAACTTCAGACACACAGCATCAAAACACTGGGGATTAGGAGAAGAATTTTCCATTGCATCTTTAATTTGAAAACTAGTTACAAAAGTGAGAGACAAGCTAGTTATAACATATCAGCAGATTTGTACTAACTCTCCACTTGCACCCTCTAAATCTGTCAGAACCGGGGACTTAAGCAAACCCTTTTTTTCCAACCTGACCAAAATCACTTTCCACAACCAACTATAGCAGCTTAACTGACATCATGTAACTTCTTTAACATCTCAAAAATCCTGAAGTAGATTAAAACAAGTAGCTTTAGAGAAGCTACTATCCTATCACAACAGCCTGAAGTATTTTACCAGAAGCAGTAGATCAATGAGTGGGTGTACTAACAAGAGTAAAAAGTCTTTAAAGCATTTTCATCTTTCACAGAATTAATTTAGTAAGGTCTGCTTACTATCACACCTCTTCTGCCATCTCCACCCAACCTGACTTCCAACCTCAGAGCTATAAACCCAGATTTTAGTTTAGCTTTCTGTCATCTTTCCCTGGACTTCTACCCACCAGATACTGCTCCATATGACAAATGGATCTCCCAACCTCCCTCTACCCTTCTACCACTTCCTCTGGCAACAACACCTGTCTCTGTCATGAAGGCCACAAACCTGAGTGTCACACTCAGTGTGACCATCTCTGCATACCCAGCTCTTGGAAGATATAAACTGCAGAATGCTTAAAATATTTCTGATCTATCCAAATAGCCAGAAAACTGATGCTGTTTTTATGTGCATCATTATTACTCTGCCTAGCACTGAGCAATGAAATCTCACCTCACTGGGGTACACATTTAGAATATTGCTACTAAAAATCACTTCCCTTACAAATAACTCCCTTTTCTATACATCCATCTAGCAGCTGCTCCTCTGCCTATGGCTGCACCAAACAAAAGCACACAGGGCTGCTAGCAGGGCACTCACGATTTATTCTCACACTGCCAATCCAGATGCTATCATCCTTCCCCAACCAAGTGACGTCAGCTCCCGCTCTGCTGGCCTTATCTTTAGAGAAGTCACTGCAGCATCTACTAAATCACTTCATTTTTTCTCTTAAGGTTCCTTTGCTAAGGTAGATAAGCAAGAATTTCAGCAGTGGTTAGACAAGCCATACGTGGGTCATAATCTATCTACTGATCAATGCTTGCTTCAACTTGCATTTGGGTCAAAAGTACTTTAGGCCACAGAGCATTTTAAGTCGGTAATATGAGGTTCAAATGCCTATTCAGAAGGGACTTCTGGTCCATTACTAAGTTAGTGTGTCTGTTAATACACATAATGTACCATGCCAGCTTTAAATTAATTTCAAGTTTTTTAAGCAAAGTAAGCTTTCTTCCCATTTGCACCAGCTTCCATTTCTCCATGTTCTGCTTTACCCTAGCAGGCTGAAGGTCATGTTTTTCTACACTGGCCCCATTCTTTAAATCTTTACTCATTTTGTCTTATAATCACATTTCTCTACATAATCTTCAATTTCTTCTGTGGATATGACCTTACTATATACATTTTACTTGTCATTTTGTACCATTTCCCTTTCCATTAAGATGGAAGTTGGAAACTTTACCAAGCCTTCTCAGATGTTAGAATCATTCAGGCAGAGTCAAATTTGGTAGGACACAGAAGATTGTTGGATTTCTTGTGAGATAATAGCCCTGATCTTATATGACTTATGCCCCGGCAAGCAGGGGTCAACCATGCATCCTGAGGTGCATCAGACACAGAGCTGTCATCCAGCCAAAGGATACAATTGTCTGCTCTGCACTGGGGCAGCCTCAGCTCATGTTCTGTGCAGTTTTAGGCACCACAATCTAAGAAAGATGCAAGGCCATCAGAGAGCATCCAAAGGAGGGCCAAAGAGGTGGCGATGAAGGGCACTGAGGAGAAGTCATATGAAGAGTGGCTTGGGTCACTTGGCTTCTCCAGACTGGAGGAGACAGACAGGAGACCTCACTGCAGCCTACAACTTCCTCTTGAGGGGAAGAGGAGGGGCAGACACTGATCTCTTCTTGCTCAAGGACTTAAGGGAATGGCATGCAGCTGTGTCAGGGGAGGTTTAGGTTAGGTATAGGACAAGGTTTTTACCCAGAGGGTGCTTGAGCACGGGAACAGGCTCCTCAGGGTAGTGGTCACAGCACCAAGCCTGATAAAGTTCAAAAAGCGTTTTGGACAATGATCACAGGCACATAGGGTGATTCTTGGAGTTGTCCTGTGCAGGGCTAGCAGCTCAACTCCTTGATCCTGATGGGCCCCTTCTAACTCAGGATACTCTATGATTTGACAACTTATGTTGTGAGTCAACATTCAGCAAAAAACTCCTGGCTTTATTTAACACAGTCTTCTCTTAGCTGGAGGAAGTTTTAAAATAATTTTTGAATTGTAAATGCTCTTAAGAAGTGAAGAATCAGCAAAAAAATAAGCTCTTCTGACAGTTTCTTTCCTTCTTATATGTCTAGAAATCCACAAAGCTACAAGAGGAAAAAGAATACTCCAGTTCAGCTTTCCTGCTGGTGTCAGGGTGGTTCACCAACAGTACCATCCTGACACCTGAGGGCTCCATCTTCATCCTTGGTTAACCTCCATACCTCTTGCAGCTCCCACAGATACTCAGAAGTTTAAACTGATGAGAACTAGGACAGAGTCAGCACTGCTCAAGCTGAATACAAAGATTGATATCTGACAGTTTCAAATATGAGTTAGCACTGAGGGAACCTAATATGGCTGTAAGCACTGAGGACAGTGGTGCTGTCTAGTAAAGATCTATGAAAATACCACGTTCATGTTCAGAATGTTATCACCACTTGCAGGTAGAGGATCTGGACTTCTAAAATAAATAAACTTGTGAAAAAGCGTATGCAGATATAGATGCTACATGTAGATGATTTTTCAAACCCTACTATCTTCCCTCAAGTATAATTTAAAACAAAAATACTCACAAGCAACACCTGACAAATCATTAAGTGCTTTATTGTGGTAGTCAACACAGTTCCAGATACATGTTGTATCTGGCACACAACTGAAAATTCAGATTCTCTACAGACACGTGTATGAGCTGTAACCACCAGAAGACAAAATCCCACTCTCCCATGTCCAATACAGAAATAATGGTTCTGTGGCACATAACTTCAAAGTACCACCACTCTTCATAGGCAAGACTTTACTAGTGTGGATATGCATATGAAACACAGCTGCAATTCCAAGCCTGGTTTCCTCAAGGATTGCATTATGACCAGCTTTCAATTATAACTGATTTTAGGCTTAGCAGTCAGCTTTCTTTTGACAGTTTCTTTCTTATATGCTTAGAAATCCACAAAGCCACAAGAAGAAAAGGAATACTCCAGTTCAATATGCAATACTTTCTGGAAGATGCAAAAATGCAGAAGATCAAAGAAAAATACATACTGCCTGTTTTAGAGACAAGGTTGCCTAATGTCCCATAAAGACAGAAGCATTAATTTGAATTCTTCACAAGATCTTTCAGGTGGCAAATGAATTAAAAATTGAAGTAACAAAATGAAGTAACAAAAAGCAGAATCAAAACCAGGAGCTTCTAAAAAATGGCTTTAGGTAGTTTAAGTGATGTGGCTACTAAAATGGAAGTTTTGCTGAGTATCTCTATCCTCCACTTCGACAATTCATTAATAACTTAAGCTTCTGAAACAGAGCTAAATTACCTGCGTAGGCAGTAGTTTAGAATTCACACTTTCTACAAGAAAAGATCACTTTTCAAATACAGACAACACACACTCATATCAAGTTAAAAAAGCTGCATGCCATCGGACATCTTTGACCTCCAGCACCACGAATTACAAACATCAATATTAAATTATGGAGAGCTTCTAAACCCTCCTCCTTTGGCTTACCAGCCACATTTAGGATGGGCTCTATTTCATAATTCCAAGCACACACCTACAAAAACACTCATTAAGACTGCATGGAAACAAACATATAATAGCACTTGCTTAAGTCCTTACAAAAAGAGCACATTTAAGACAAGCACAGAACCAAAAACTGTTGGGAAAAACAAGTGGCCCTCACTGCACATGTCTCCAGAATCCAGGTTTATAGGAAGTTGAGCTTACTTTGCTGCATCTTCTCTCCTATATGAAATCCAAATTTTCAACATACAGTTAATCTGCAATTCAGTAAGGCTTAATTAGTTCACAGCAGGAGGAAGCCTGCTACAAATTTTGAGATGAAGGAAGAAGTTTTTAAATTACTTTGGAAATCCCCAGCCCAAGAGAGCAATTATCAATTTATAAACCATAAACTATTAATCTTATGAAGAGATTCCTATCTACTCCTTGCAGGGGGCATTTACAAGCCACAATCAAGAAGTACACTGAACTCAGAGGCATTTCTTGATAAAATCAAACAAAAGCCTGCACGTGGCAAAAAAAGATCGGCAAGCTTCTGAATTTAAGATATCTTTAGTAATAAAATCTTCTAGGTAGCCAAGGGAAGAGTTTGCAGAAGAAATCATTATTCACTCTTTCAAGGGAGGATTAAAGTGCATTTTGAGAACAGGAATCTTAACAATTTTACTCCCTAGTACTACTTCAAAATGTAAGAAGCATCACATATTTAGAATTCCTAGACTACTGAGAGAAAGCAATGGCACAGCACAAGCAAAAGTGGAGGAGAGGAAACCACACTGAGCGTTCCTTAACTGGCACCTTAAAAAAATTACACAACACAAAAGCATGCAAACAAAACCAACAGGTTCCTTAGATACACAGAACAGAGGGCTTAAAAACAAAGAAATACTCAAGAAGTAACTCCCAGGGTGCAACTTCACATGACATAGACATGACTATTACACAGGGTTTAGTCTTGGCTGTGCTGGGTTAAGAGTGGGACTTCATGCTTATGCATGTGAGGAATGCAGAATTGGACCTTGCTTTTCACTTGCAATATTCCAGTTAGTTCTACACAATAGTACTTTGTGTTACATAGCAGTATATACTAGAGACAAAATGACACATTTAATATTAACCTGTTGCAGGTACACCATAAAATCCCCAGAATAACAATAAAGTGTTATTCTGTTGTTGTTATTAAGAGTAATGTTCTTAATCCCTGCACTCCACTTCCAACCATCCTTTCTGTAAACAAGATTTAAATACATGCATACACCATCACTATGAAGTTCTATTTTAAGTCAACCGAAGTCTTTTTTAATCATACAGACAACAGCATTATAGTGCGTATTAATTATTTAGAATGTATGCGCAATTACAGCAGCTCAAGCTCGAGTGGAAGACATTAGTCCTAAGAAAAGCAGCAAGGACAGGTAGGGGCAACCTTTTCTTTAAGCCTGACTTACACAGCTGCACTAATACCACTCCTACCAGATGCCTACTTAACGCAGAAACCTAGACACGATGTATGTGGGGATTATGAACATAATCTTACAGCCCAAAGATAATCACAGCAGCACTCAGACCTTTCGTTGCTATCCATTCTGTACACTTAAGACCGCATCAGACCACACACGAGCACCCGAGCGAAAACCCCCCGGGACATATCTGCAGCCACACGTGTGTGTTTACACATACACGACAGCCGAATGCAGCCAGTGCTACCGAGGGACCCCTGCCCAGCCCTTCCCCACCCCTCCGACAAGGCGCCAGACACCCCCACCACAGCACACCCCAACCACCCCCAGCCCTTGTGGGATGCACCAGGGAGAGCAGTGCCAGAGGCTGAGGGATGTGATCCTGCCCCTCTACTCAGCCCTGGTGAAGTCACATCTGAAGTGCCGCGTCCAGTTCGAGCTTCCTGAGTAAAAAGGAGCTGTGGAGCTCCTAAAGTGGGTCCAGCAGAGGGAAACGAGGATGACTGGGGAACTGGAACACCTCCCCTACGAGGAAAGGCTGAGGGAGTTGGGCCTGTTCAGCCTCGAGAAGAGATGACTGAGAGACGACCTCGTCAATGTGTACGAATATCTAGAGGGTGTCAAGAGGATGGAGCCAGGCTCTCCTCGGTGGTTCTAAGCAGCAGGACAAGAGGCAACGGGCAGAAATTGATGCACAGGGATTTCCACCCGAACATGAAGAGGAGTTTCTTTACTATGTGGGTGACCCTGCATGGGAACAGATTGCTCAGAGAGTCTCCCTCACTGGAGATATTCAAGAACGGTCTGGGGCAATCTTGTGCCTGGTGCTCCAGGATGACTCTGCTTGAGCACCCTCTGCTTGGGTGGTTGGACCATATGACCCACTGCGGCCCCTTCCAACCTGACCCATTCTGTGATTCTGTGAATCAGGCGTGTCCCTTTTCAATGGGAGCGCTCACCGAGGCAGCGACCGGCAGCCCCGACCCTTCCCGGGCCGGGCACGGGCCCCACGGCCCCGCCGCCCGCTCCTCCCGCCCGCGGGGGCGGAGGGAGCCGCGCCGCGGGAAGGGGCCCGGGCAGCGGAGGGGCGGCGGGGACTGACCTGTATTTCTTGAAGAGCTGGTCGGACTCGCGGAAGCCGTTGTTCAGCAGCATGTTGATGCCGGCCAGCGCCAGCTCCGAATCCTCGATGGGCAGCGGCGCTTCCCCGTCCTCCCGCTGCTCCGAGCCGGCCATGACGATGAGGAGGCAGCGGGACCCAGCCGACTCTCCCCTACCTTATTACCTACCTACCTACCCGCCCACCCCTTCCCGGGCAGCCGGTGCTGCCTCGGCGTGCCTGCGGGAGGAGCGGGGAGCGCCCGGTGCCCGCGGAGCCGCGAACTCGGCGGTGCCGCAGCCGCTCCGCGCCCGCAAACGCTCCGAAAGCGGCGGCGCTTGCCCCGCTCCCCAGCGCGCAGGCG